>JAABOM020060264.1:0-12021 GCA_011800125.2 Solanum clarkiae
TATATTACTTTTGTATTACTTGGAATTCAAAATGTCTTTACAAAGGAAATGTGTAAACTATTTATAGGTTATAATGCAAGGCCTTCACAAATAAGAAAGTTCCATCAAAGTCTTATAGTACTAAGGTCAATGATCATCGGCCATGTAGTGAGGTCGTTTGTAATGCCAATTAATATTTTTTTCATATTCAGATTCATACGAGCTCATCTATGCACATGTATCTCCAAGTATTTTTGTCTTCCTTGTATTTTTATCCATATACCCAGGGGTACGACATCTTTTTTCAATCTTTTTTCCTTATGATGCTTCCCAATAGGGTCAATCTGTCGATACTTTGCATAACTATCAAACATTATCAACATGTGTCTATCTCTTATCGTGCCATGCAATTTAGATAATTTTTCCCATTATAGATAGTACCTCTGTGACGAAAAAATTGGCAAACCTCTTTCTTGCTTCACTTTCCTTAGACATAGAGGAAAGGTGGTCCGGTCTTATCACCTCTTCTTCCTATGTCTAGTCTAGTAATGGCACCCTACCCTATGAGACATCAACCTCCACCCCTGTTGAAGTAGGTCTTAGGCCTAACTCACACCCCAAAAGCTAGCTCAAAGGGAGGAGGATTACCTAAGCCTTATAAAGAGACCACCCATCCCATTAATCACCAATGTGGGACTTTGTGTCTCAACACCCCCCCCTCACGCCCAGTGCTTAGCATCTGGTGCGTGGACAATTTTTTTTGGGGACCCAACATTGGGTGAGACGGGCCCCACTCTGATACCATGTTGAAGTAGGTCTTAGGCCTAACTCACACTCCAAAAGCTAGCTCAAAGGGAGGAGGATTGCCTAAGCCTTATAAGGAGACCACCCATCCCATTAATCACCAATGTGGGACTTTGTGTCTCAACAACCCCCCTTTTTCTAATCTATAAATTGATTTTGTCATGCGCTTCCAATTCTTTATGTTTTCTCTACCAACTCTTTGTGTTTGTCAACCTTGATTTACTTAACAGTATTTTTGTTCCGAATCAACAAAATCCTTGCCTTTGTTATGATTCCATCATCTTCTAGTCTTCCCAGGGCTTCTCTCTTGACATTGCCTCAAAGGGTAACAACAAGAAAAGGAAGAATGTGTCTCATGTGAACAACTTTGACAAAAATTATTCCTAGAATATACCATTTTGGAGATGACTTCAAAATAGTGTTGTGGAATCATTTTAGAATGAGATTGAAACAACTCGACCTAAGGGCCTAGTCGTCACACGATGAATGAGATATCCTAAGATACCTCACTCAAGTCATCTCAACCATCTTAAGAATTCATAGGCGTTTAATGAAAATATTTGCCAAAAATAAGGAAAAAGGGACTATGGGCCATTTAAGCATTGAAGTAACATTAAAAGCAGTGAAATTGTCACGCCCCGGGAGGGAAACCAAGAAGTGGCCGACACCCAGAGACTATTTCTAGTCCCTAAGCAAACCACTTGGTCTCGTCACACTCATTCAATCAATCATTTTACTAATCAGTGGAAGTTAACAGAATGTAAATGGGAACATCTATCATCTAGTCTCAAAATAATTAGTATAAATGAAAGGATTGTAGAAAGAACTAGATCACAATCTTAATAACCAACATCCAACTATGAAGCCTCTATCACAATTAGGAGGAACCAATGACAGACCCATGGCTACCTCAATCAAAATAAAAGCAAAGAAACTCTAACTCTAGAACATGATTAAAACAAAGTAAATGAATCCTTCGAAGTAGGGGAGTCTAACCAATCCACTGAATGTCTAAAGATCCTCAACGATGCACCTGGTGATGATCTTTATCACTTGTATCTACATCATAAAATGATGCAGAGCCACAGTGGCATCAATACGTGGAATGTATGGTATGTAAAATAGCTGAATAAAATCGAAACATGTAGAATAATACAGAAATAACAAATCAACTCAATATAGAAACCAATTAACATGTCAAATGTCTATCTAAAGCTAGAATAAAGAGTAGACATGTGACCCATCAACCAATTAACTCATGAATCAAATCAGGCTTATTTCAGAGAGGCCCATCTCAACTCATCTTATCTCATCTTATCTCAGGGTACTCAATTTTGGAACTTTCTAGAAGTTTCTCTTATCCAACAATAATCACTTATGAGCCAGTGATTGTACAATAATCACACTGATGTTGTCATGGTTGTTTTGTACTTGCCAGGCACAGAATGAATCGAAACTATAAGGACAAGTCCAAATGGAGATAGTAATCTATAAGTCCTTTATTGATTTCATGGACTTCTATTCAGAGGGAACCTCAACATAATATGATGTGATGGCCCTAATCCTCACCTATGCTTGGCTACGTATTTTGATGAGTGTGAGTTGGTTTAACTCTTAATTACTCTTTCGGTGCTTGATACTCCTCCTATGACTCAATGCTCATAAAACAATGCATCCAATCAAACTATCTCAATCTAATCATCTCAATTAGTCTCATGGAGGCACAATCTTTCAATCAGTCTCACAGAACATCAATCAATAGCTCAAAGCTAGGGACAATCATTAGGGAACAATCAAATAGGCAAATCATTAGAGTTCATTTGGAAAGACTCATAAACCATCAATTTTTATCAATTTATCATCATTCTCATATTCTCAATCACAATCACCATCAACATTCTCAATCTAGGTTCTGGACTTAATCCCTATCTTCTTTCATGCATGTTTTTAAAAGTTAACACATCGGATTTATGTAATATCTCATGAAAATATTCAATTCAAGAAACAAGTTTATGATAATAATCAACATATGAAAATACATGTAAATATTATGAATTTTTCAAGAAAATAATCAAGAATCATGTATGTAGACTCAAGAACTTTCAATTCTCATCTAAGACCATCTATGGGGTACATGAGAGAACAATCTCATGCTTTTAGTTTAGCCTTACATATCTGGGATAGCGCTCTTTCAATCAACTGTCAAGAATCCTCCTTGAATTCTTCAATCTCACGTTCTTCTTTCTTCTCTCTCAATTTCAAGTGTTGTGAAGAACTTAGAATGGAGTTTCAGACTCTATTTACTCATCAAAACGACCTAAATTGATCATGATTTGAGTTTAGGATGGATTGGAAATTGACCAAAATGTCCCTCAAATTAAAAAAAAGTTTCAACCCAAAAATGCCCAGTCTCCTTGTGGACTGGGCGTGGACCTGTATATTTCCTTCTCAAAATTTTCCATCGAAAATACTCTCTCTGTCCCATTTTATGTGGCACCCTTTCCTTTTTGGTCCGTCCCAAAAAGAATGTGACCTTACTCTAATTGGAAATAATTTGGCTTTAAAATTCCCTTTTTATCCTTATGAAATGAATCTCAACCACACAAATTTCTCAAAATGATTTTACACCACAAGTTTCAAAAGTCTTACTTTTTTCTTAAACACCATGCAAAGTCAAAAGGTGTCATATAAAATGAGACGGAGGGAGTAAATATAAAAAATAAAGTGTTGGTCCGCGTCCCAGGCACGTCATGCCTCGGACATGCACCAATACTATTTGTTATTTAGTTACGAAAAATTAGATTTTGACTCGGTTGCTCTAAAATCCAAACGAGACTATTTCCCCACTCAATTTTTCATTCTGATTGCTTATTAGGTCTTGGATTCACAAATGGAGAATGGAAAGATATGTTATGCACACGTCTTTATTATAGTGGTATTTTGATAATTTTACCGGATTTTACATCATCTCCCTATTGGGATCATTCGTCCTTGAATAATGAGTAAGGGTGGATATCAAGGAAGAAATAGACTCAAAACTCATCTCAACACTTACACCTATCAATTCATCTTTTGACTCCTCATCATTATCAACAACCTTTATTCAGACTCAAGAATAGACAATCAACAACAAAAGACAATCAATTTAGTCAAGAGTAAGGAAATTTACTTTCAACATTCTCATCCATTTGAAGGAATAGGTGCAGATATTTTGCTTTCATGTCTTCCCCAGCTTCTCATGTGGCCTCCTCACCAAATTGGTTCCTCCACAAGACTTTGACTAAGGATATCTCTACTAAGGATATCTCTTTGGTTCTCAATCTGTGGATCTGACAATCAAGGATTTGGATCAAGATTTCTTCATAGGTCAAACTATCCTTCACTCTGATGCTCTCCACAGGAATTACCAAGTTAGGATCTCCTAAACATTTCTTCAACATTGACACGTGGAACACCGGATGAATACCATCTAACTCGGAAGACAACTCTAATTCATAGGTAACATTTCCAATCCTCTTCACAATCTGATAGGGTCCAATATAGCGTGGACTCAATTTACCCTTCTTCCCAAATCTCATGACAACTTTCATAGGTGATACTTTTAAATATACCTAATCCACCTCAAACTCCAAATCTCTCCTCCTCACATCAGTGTATGATTCTAGTAACTCTGTGCAATATTTAACCTCTATTTAATGCCTTAACCTTCTCCATTGATTGATGGACAAGGTCAAGACCAATCAACTCTACTTCCCCAACCTCGAACCACCCAAATGGTGACCTACATCTCCTCCCAATACAAACCTTCGTAGGGAGCCATCTGAATGCTTGCATGATAACTATTGTTATATGCAAAATTAAATCAACGGTAGGTGATCATCCCAATTACCATTGAAATCAAGAACACAAGCTCTTAACATATCTTCAAACATCTAAATTAGACGCTCTACCTGACCATCTCTGTGGATGAAAGGTTATACTTAAATTCACTTTCATACCCAATCCTTTCCAAAATGATCTCCAAAATTGGGAGGTGAATTGAGCTCCTCTATCCAAGATGATGGACAAGGGAACCCCATGCAACCTCACAATCTCTTGGATGTAAATCTCGGCATACTCCTCCGCAGTGTTAGTTGTCTTAACTACTAAGAAGTGAGTTGATTTAGTCATCCTATCCATAATTACCCATATCGAATCATATTGCTTTCGAGACTTGGTAGACCAGTAATAAAGTCCATATTGATTATCTGCTACTTCTATTATAGAATCTTAAGATTTTGATCTAATCCACATGGACATTAGTGCTCAACTTTCACTTGCTAGCAGTTTGGGCACTTAGAAACAAATTCAGTAATATCTCGCTTCATTCCACTCCACCAATAGACTTCTCTCAAGTCGTGGTACATTTTGGTAGAGCCAGGATGAATGGAGTATCTATCACTTTGACCTTCAACCATGATTCTATCTCGGATACCATCAACATCTGGAACAGACAATTTACTCTGGTACCTCAATACCATATCTCCCCCTTTGGAGAAGACCATCACTTTTTTGTTTGTGGATAGCCTCCTTCAGTTGGAGTAGGATAGGATCTCAGTCTTGCTTTTCTTTCACCTCTAACACCAAAGATGAAGCAGACCTATTCTAAACATTTACTCCTCCTTCATCATTCTCCTCAAGTTGAACTCCCAATCGGGCCAATCGATGCACTTTCTTAGATAGCTTCTTCTTCCCTTCCTCAATATGGACTATGCTACCCATTGACAACCTGTTAAGAATGTCAGCAACAATGTGAGCTTTACCTGGATGGTAGAGAATGCTCATGTCATAATCCTTGAGCAACTCCAACTATCTTCTCTTCATGGGTTGAGCTCTTTTTGACTGAAGATATACTGCAAGCTCTTGTGGTCAGTGAACACATCCACATGCAATTCATACAAGTAGTGGTGCCAGATTTCAAGTACAAACACCACCCCTGCCAACTCAAGATAATGCATTGGATAGTTCCTCTCATGAATCTTAAGTTGTTTGGAATAATAGGCTATCACTTTCCCCCTCTGCATCAACACACATCCCAATCTAACTCTCGAATCACCACAATAGATTATAAAATCTTTTGTCCCGTTGAGAAAGGTTAGAATAGGTGCAGTAGTCAATCTAGTCTTTAATTCTTGGAAACTTTTCCCACAGTTATTGGACCACTGAAACTTGACCTTTTTCTGAGTCAACTTTGTCAATGGCACGGATAAGGAAGAAAACCCCTCAACAAATCGGTGGTAGTAGCCTGTCAACCCTAAGAAACTTCTTATGTCAGCAGGAGAGGTCGGTCTGGGCCACTCTTTAATCGTTTCAATCTTTTGAAAATTCACTCAAATACCATCACCGGAGCTAATATGGCCTAAGAAATCACAAATTTAAGCCAGAATTCACATTTTGAAAACTTTGCATACAACTCGTGGTTCTTAAGGGTTTGGACTACAATCATGAGGTGATTTGCATGCTCTTCTTCTTCTCTTGAATACACCAAGATATTGTCAATAAACACAATCATAAACATATCCAGTATTGTGTGAACACTCTATTCATCAAATTCATGAAGGCTGCAGGTGGATTTGTCAACCCAAAGGGTATGACCAAGAACTCAAAATGGTCATATCTAGTCCTAAAGGCTATCTTTGGAATGTCACAATCCCTCACTTTCAACTGATGGTAGCCAGATCAGATGTCTATCTTTGAGAAATAAGAGGCACCCTAAAGTTGGTCAAATAAATCATCTATCCTTGGGAAAGGATACTTAATCTTCATGGTCACCTTGTTTAGTTGCCTATAGTCAATATACATTCTGAGGGACTCATCTTTATTTCGTACGAATAGGACAGGGGCACCCCAAGGGGAAACAGTCGGCTTTATGAAGCTCTTCTCTAACAAATCTTTTAACTATTCTTTCAATTATTTCAATTCAACGGGGGCCATCCCATAAGGTGGAATTGAGACAGACTGGGTATCAGGAAGGAAATCAATCCCAAATTCAATATCCCTATTAGGAGGGGCTCCAGGCAGATCCTTAGGAAACACTTCTAAAAACTCATTCACAATCGGGACTGAATCAAGAGTTGGAGACTCAACATTATCAGATTTGACTCTCACAAGATGGTAAATACACCTCTTAGAAATCATCTTTATGTCTCTAAGATATAGCATAAACTTTCCCTTAGGTGCTATGGAATCACTCTTCCATTCTAGAATTAGTTCATTTGGAAATTAGAACTTAACAGTTCGGGCTCTACAATCAACAGAGGCATAATAGACATGGAGCTAATAAATGTCAAGGATCAAAATCAATCATATCTAAATCAATCAGATCAATGATAGTATCTTATGATAAATAGACACTACACAAGCTTTATAGACTCTCTCAGCTCGAATGGACTCACCCACTAGAGTAGAAACATCAACGGTTTTAAGAAGACTCTTAGGGGCTCTATCAAATTGACTGGACACACAAGGAGTTAGAAAAGATAACATGGCACCAGGATCCATTAACACATAACAATCAATAGAAAAGACTTGAATCAGACCTATCACAACATCTGGGGAGTTCTCCTAATCATGTCGACTGCCCATGGCATACAAATGGTTTGTAGCTCCGCTTGCACCCGTTCTAGTACCTCTCTGGTTTCCCTTAGCTGTCAGGGTTAGCAGAGAAGATTGAGCGTGGCCAGCCCACTTTGGACAATATCTCTAAGAGTGACACGCCTAGCTACACTTATACCATACATCACTTCCCTCACGGCATCTTCCCAAGTACAGTTTACCACATTTGCCACATTGGCTTATCCAATGAACCTTGAGCCACACTTGCTTAGGACTAAGACCCATGGGATCCAAAATTTTGGGACTACTGATCATTTCTAGTGTTGGTGCACTAGCAAATGATGGTGCTGGAAATCGATTCCCATTTCCCTTCTTTCCACCCTCATGTTTGGAGATTTTTGCCTTCTTATTTCTAAATTCCTCCTTACCATGCTACCTCTCCTCATCAGCCTGTTGTACAAAAGTCATCAATCTCCCTATATCCATCTCACTCACGAGTATAACTCCCCTCCCATCTCTCTTTGGTCCTCTATTCAACCCATCAACGTATATCCCTACCTATCTTTTACATCAACAACCATATCCGGAGCATAGCAAGATGATTGTGTGAACTTCAGCCCATACTCCTTTATAGTCATAAACCCTTGTTTCAAGTTCAAGAACTCTCTTACCTTCGCCTCTTTTCTTTCTCTTGGGAAGAAAAGCCCCAAGAAAGCTTCCTCGAACATATCCCAAGTCATCATGAGGGTATTCTCCCTCTACCTTTCCTCTACTGGTCATACCATAGTCTAGCCACATCCTTTAGTTGATAAGCGGCCAACTTGACTCTATCAGCATCAGCCATATGCATTACTTGGAACACTTCTTGGAGCTCCTCCACATAGTCCTTAAGATCCTGAGTGGATGCAAACCCTGGGAACTCAGGCGGAGTCACACTCAAGAATTTCCAAACTGTAGAAGTATCGTGGCCATCCTTTCGAGCCACTCCTTGTCTTGTAGCAGGTGTTGTGATAGCCCGGGCTAGAGTTTGGATAGCCTGCTGAAGCTCAGCATTAGAGACCTCATCTTGCAAGGGCTGCGCAATAGGGACAACTTGTTCCATGGGCTCCTCATGTCCTTGTGGCTCAGGTGGATTGACATTATGTCTGGTGGGACATCCTCTACCTCGGGTGGCTCTTCTGGGAGGCATGATCACAATTCTATAATGCACAAAGCACAAATTATAATAGAACTTTCATAGAGTATAACTCTATAGCATGATTTAGAACATGAATGAAGGGAAACAATTCCTAATGTCCTATAGCCTCAAGCTTATCAAGTGTGGTCGACAACACACCCATAAATAAGACTCTACTAGACACGACTTCATAAACTCCCTAGAACACTTGAAATCGTGCTCTGATACCAAGTTTGTCATGCCTCTGGAGGGGACCCAAGACGTGACCGGCACCCAGAGACTATTTCTAGTCCCCAAGCAAACCACTTGGCCTCATCACATTCATTCAATCAATCATTTTACTAATAAGTGGAAGTTAACAGAATGTAAATGGACACATCTATCATCTAGTCTCAAAATAATTAGTATAAATAAAATTCTAGTAGAAAGAATTAGCTCACAATCTTAACAACCAATATCTGACTCTAGTCTATGAAGCCTCTATCACAATTAGGAGGTGCCAATAATAGACCCATGGTTACCTCTAATCAAAATAAAAACTAAGCAAGTCCACTCTAAAGCATGATGAAAATAAAGTAAATGAATCCTCCAAAGTAGGGAAGGCTCATCAATCCACTGAACGTCCAAAGATCATTAACCATGCACCTACTGATGATCTCTATCATGTGTACTTACATAATAAAATGATGTAGCGCCAGAGTGGCGTCAATATGTGGAATATATGATATGCAAAATAGCTTAATAAAATCGAAGTAGGTAGAATAATATAGAAATAACAATCAACTCAATATAGAAACTAATCAATATGTCAAATATCTATCTAAAGCAAGAATAAAGAGTAGACATGTGACCCATCAACTAATTAACTCATCAATCAAATTAGGCTCATTCTAGAGGGACTCATCTCAACTCATCTCATCTCATCTCAGAGTACTCAGTTTGGGAACTTTTTGGGAGTTTCTCTTATCTGTCAACAATCACTTATAAGCCAGTGATTGTACAATAATCACGCAGATGTTGCCACAGCTGTTTTGTACTTGCCAGGTAGAGAGAGAATCGAAACCATAAGGATAGGTCCAAATGGAGAAAGTAATCTATAAGTACTCTATTGATTTGAGGGACTTCTAATCAAAGGGAACCTCAACATAATATGGTGTGACAGTCCTAATCATCACCTACGCTTGGCTATGTAGTTTGATGAGTATGAGTTGGTTTAACTCTTACTCTTTTGGTGCTCGATACTCCTTCCATGACTTAATGCTCATAAAATAATCCATCCAATCAAACTATCTCAATCCAATCATCTCAATCAGCCTTATAGAGGCACAATATTTCGATCAGTCTCATAGAGAGTCTAATCATCTCATCAATTAATATCTCAATTAGTAGCTCAAGGATAGGGACAATCATTAGGAAACATTCAAATAGGCAAATCATTAAAGTTCATTTGGAAAGACTCAAAGACCATTAATTTCTATCAGTCTATTATCATTCTCATATTCTCAATCACAATCACTATCAACTTTCTCAATCTAGGCTCTAGACTCAATCCCTATCTTCTTTCATACATGGTTTTAAAAGTTAACACATAGGGTTTATGCAATATATCATGAAAATATTCAATTCAAAAAAACTAGTTTACGATGATCATCAACATGTGAAAATACATGCAAAAATTATGAATTTTTCAAGAAAATAATCAAGAATCATGTATGTAAACTAAAGAACTTTCAACTCTCATCTGAGATCATCTATGGGGAACATGAGAGAATAATCTCATGCTTTTAGTTTAGCCTTACATACTGGGATAACGCTCTTTCAATCAACCATCAAGAATCCTCCTTGAATTCTTCAATCTTATGTTCTTCTTTCTTCTCTCTCAAGCCCTAATTTTCAAGTGTTGTGAAGAAGAACTTAGAATGGGATTTTAGACTCTATTTACTCATCAAAACAACCTAAATTGATCATATTTTGAGTTTAGAAGGGATTGAAAATTGATTGGAATGCCCCTCAAATTTAAAAAAAAGTTTCATTACGAAAATGCCCAGTTGCGGACCTATATACTTGATTTTTGAAATTTCTCTTCGAAAATAAATTTAAAAAGCAAAGTGTTGGTCTGTGTCCCTGGCGCGTCGTGCCTTAGGCGCGCACCCACACTATTTTTTGTTTAATTATGAAAAAATATTTTTTGACTCTGTTGTTTTAAAATCCGAACGAGACCATTTTCTCACTCAATTCTTCATGTTGATTGTACATCTGATCTCGAATTCGCAAATGGAGCATGGGAAGATGCGTTATGCGCACATCTTTATTCTAGTGATATTTTGGTAATTTTACCGGGTATTACAGAAATAACTAACATTCATTGCCCATAATCATACCAACTACTATATCGATGGACAGAATTAGTAACAGTCGATTTTCATCAAATAGAAAAGAATCTATAATTGTGAAACATAGAAAGTAAACACCATAAAAGGGCTACAAATATATTGTATCAAAATAATCACAAGATAGAGGGGAAAATAGTAGAGTCCTGAACTAAGGGCGCACCACAAATAGCATTGCTAGTCTTAAACGTTGAGTACTAGCCACGAGCCGTTAGAGGAGTGTCTGTCCCTGCATGGTTAAATCATGCAGGCGAAATATGCATTAGTATGATAGAATGTACCAAGTATATGAGATGTAATGTATGTACGAAATTGTAATGTCAACAAACAAAAATATAACATATAAACATGTGCTAATAAATATACATAAGTGAGCTTAAACATGTATAAGGAATATGGCTCAATATGAATAAGAGTCAATGCAAGAGAAAGAAGATGTAATGGAAATATTTCATGGAATCACAAACTTGTGGGAGTAGACCATAACCGATATATAAGACCATATGATCTACTATATGGAATCCAATGAACTCCTTTCTTTGGAAAAAGGCTAATGAACTCCTTCCATTGGGAAAAGACCAATTAACTCCTTCCATTGGGAGAAGGGGAATCTATTTGCCAACATAGATGTCCAGAACTTAGTTACCTCGCAATTGCATCTTTCATAACATATGGCTTACGTGGATTCACTAGC
Source organism: Solanum clarkiae (assembly GCA_011800125.2). Lineage (NCBI taxonomy): Eukaryota > Viridiplantae > Streptophyta > Magnoliopsida > Solanales > Solanaceae > Solanum > Solanum clarkiae. The sequence continues at coordinate 11,639 of JAABOM020060264.1, forward strand.
CTAGCCTACAAGGGATCCTATGGAGGCACATATTTAATGCAATGACATTTAGATTTAAGGGGTCATGCCTCAACTAACGGAATGAGTCCTAATCTCAAGTCCACTCGGTGCTAAGTCATCCCACGAAATCATTAAAATATAACTTAGAATCATAAGTAGCAAATCATAAGTGTAGCTCAAACTTAAGAACCATTAAGTAAGGATTGCCCTTTTATCTTGGGGACCTATCTTAAGATCTTTAGGGCAATTTTCAACATGTTTGTATCTTTGACAAACTTAACTTCAAAGATCTTTTTAATGCCCTAATCATCTTCATGAATCATATAAAGCTTTACTTAAGAACTAGGTGGACTAGGATTTTTAAATGGAACAATAATAAATCG
>JAABOM020060265.1:0-12020 GCA_011800125.2 Solanum clarkiae
ATGATATATATATATATATATATATATATATATATATATATATATATATCCCTTTGACATCTTCTTCCTTGACTCAAAATAGGAAATGAACTTACCCTTTGGTGCTCTAATATTACCTTTCCACTTGAGAACTACCTCATTTAGAAAGTGGAAGTATATGCAAGGACCCAGATTTTGTACAACCTCAATGGAGCATGGGAATTTGGTTCCGGAAAAGTTTTGGGACCAAGTATGATCACACAGCCAAGTTCATGGCTCATGTGGGGTGTCACGACACTTGTTGCTACCCATAAGGCTTTTGCAGTGAAATTTTTCTAAGTATGAAATCACCATCTCATAACTTGATCATGGAATTTTTCTAAGGAGATTGATATCGGAAGTGTCATGGACCGTGTGACACAACATAGCCCGTGTGGCCTCCCATGAAGGTGACTTCGTTGAAAATTCAAAGTATGGGATCTTCAAGCTCAAGCTAAGTTTACTTTGAAGCCCTCAATTCAAGCTTATTTATGTTTTTAAGGCCATCATGGCTCTCCTATGTCAAGCCAAGCTCAAAGGAATTCCATTGGCTATATTTTTCACAAGTACCGATAGAAGGATGAACTTTAAATGGTCATATCCCTTAGAAAAAAAGAACTGGGTGGCCCACCACCTATAAAATAGAAGCTCTTTGAATTAGATTTCCAACGCATCTATGAGACTCCACAAAAAGTGCCCTAAAATGTGCCTCGAAAATGCCCATAATCGTAATTTCTGTATATGTCAAAATTAGTGTGTGATATTGAAAATATGTCTTCATATTCGTGATCAAGGGAGAAATTGAGTGGGAAATGGGTATATTCCTGATTTTACAGCAAGCATAGAAAAATTATATTATTAAAAAATTACAAAAAACAGAGAGGATTCGCGTACTTAGGACGACGTGGCTAGACGCAGACTTGTGTATTTCATTGTCAGTTTTTCTTATTTTGGTACAAGGGATTGGGGTCTAGGGACCATGCCCTCCTATGCGTAAAAACACCTATACTTATTTTTTTCAACTCCATATCACTCAAGACACTCTCAAAACCCTTTCTAATACTTAGACAAATATTTCATCCAAATTCAAAGTGTCCCAAACTCATTTCTAGATATCAAGAACTTCATTCAAGTTTCAAGTTCTCAGTCAAATCTTCATCAAAGAAATCCCCAAATTTGAGATATGTGGGTTTTAGCCATTGGGTTCTTTCACTCATGGTGCCCAACCTTTCTTTTTATGTAAACTGCATGTTTTCAAGTTATATTACTTATTGGTATTATTTATTATGGATTATGACTATAAACTATGATGGGCTTTTATGAAATATTGACTGTTTAAGCATGTTTTTAACTATGAATCTACGGTCCATTATGAGGTTTGATGATGGTTTTCAAGGTATCTTTCAAGAGGGTTTTACTATGTGTTGGTGGGTTGATTTACACTAAGTTTTCTCACATTATTTCACTATTGAATTTCATGATTTTGAACTAGCATTGCATACCCGCCAAGTGTTTTGATAACATACCTTTTCAAGGATTTTTAAAGTTATTGATGATCTATTGGATGATTTATTAGTTAAGTGAATTTATGATTATTTTGGGTTTTCAAAAGGTGTACTGAATTCATGAAAATGTCTATGATGTTGTAAAGCTGGGTTAAGCCCTTTTTAAAGGTTTTACCTCTTGCGAACCTTTAATATTAATGCAAGGGTAATATTTGATAATGATATGTTCATATGTTTTGAGGTTAGGCACACCATTAGAGGTCAAAGATGTTTTATAGCTAATCATGTCACGTGTCCATGCTTCTTACAAATTTCTAAAGTATGATTATTTCAATTATTTTGTAGGATTAGACTTAGCATCGATGGATGGAGAGTTTGCTCTCTTTTCTCAAACTTGTGCCAACATAGGATGTTTCCTTTACCCATGCAGTACTAGTGGATCTATTTAATAAACTTTCTCTTGAGATTCTTCTCGAAAAGGGTTGTGTTCCCGTAAGGTGAAGTTCTTATGAAATCCTTTTCGAAATTGGTCATGTTCCTAATGAGGAGGGTTACTTTATATGAAATTGCATCATGTTCCTGTAAGTTTAAAGTATGGTTGACCTTAGAAAGTTGACCACCTCTTTACTGGTGAGGGATAATCATCGAAATTCCAAGTTGTAGCTCACTTGGTCTTATTGTTTGTCGGTTTGAGGTCTATTTCCATACTTATGTATTATGATCTATGCAATTTGAATAATTTACAAGCATGTTTTACTTCAAGCATTGATCATGCATGCCATATTGAGACTACACTTATCTATTGCCCATCACTATGCAGTTTGTCTATATTGGCTATGTCTTGTTGCATTGCTTCCTACATACTTAGTACATTCAATCATACTAACGCATACTCTATGCCTAAATGATGTTACCATATAGGAATCAGAGAACCTCTCAATGATCTTCCACGTGGCTAGTTCAGTGCTTGGGAGCCAAGCTTTGGTAAGTCCTTAAGTTCCGAGACACTATCTGTGCTACTCTTAATGTTACTATTTCTTTATGTTAAACTTTTGGTACTATGAGGGTGAGCTCGAAAGGTGTCTTGGCCCTTGCTCCAATCTATATTTAGAGGTTTTGTTGGAACTAATAATGTATCTATGCTTTGAGCTTTGACTCTTTTATATGTTATGATGATCGAACTCTTTCCCTTAGTCCTCAATTCCCTTATTTACATTTCTTGATTTTGTTTACTTTGCTTCCACGACCAAGGATGTGTGAATGATATGCTAAGTGGCTTGTTTGGGGTCCCTTCCAGTTCCCATTCTCTGTGTCACCTCTAGGACCTAGCCTTGGGTCATGAAAAACTTGATTGGAGCACTAGGTTGTTAATACTCCTTGGCATCCAACACACCATGTTGATTAGAGTCTTAGTTATGATTGTAATGTATGCCACAACTATCAATAAGAGGCTATGGGTTTTTTTTACAGAATATTTCATTTCTTTATGATCTATGTCGTGTGATAAAACTAAGTCCTTCAGGGCTTATTAGTATTTCCTAAACATTACATTTCATAACATGTCTCAAGCTATTCAGGACGGTGACATTTCCAATATGGAGGTTCGCAAAGCTCTATGGATATTGCCCAAAGCTGTGACTGCCCAACTCAACTAATCTGTGGGTACCCCCGAGAGTTCAAATGATATGAGGGGGAGAAAAAGGCCAAGAGAGCTCGAGTTGAGGGTGCTTCATCTTCTGCTAGACTACAGGTGTCCACGTATAAAAAGGAGAGAGTCCATTTTATCATTTGTCAAGGGTGTGGCAAGAAGCATCAAGGGTAGTGTTTAGTGGGCATTAAGGATTCTTTCGAGTATGGAGGTGTTCGACATAAGATGAGAGATTGCTCGGAGGCCTCAAGGGATGTAAGGAGAAAGGTTCAATATGAAGGTCGTAATGGTGGAGTGACTCATCTAAGGTGCCCAAAATGTGGGAGGAATCATAAGCGCACATGTATGAGGAACATAGGTGCATGCTATGGGTATGGCAAGCTGGGCCACAAGATTGTTGATTGTTCATATGCTCAAAAGAAGGGTAAGGGTGTTAATGTTCAAGCTCCTCTTCCATGCCACAAGTATGGGAAGCACTGTTTGAGAGGTTGTTTGGCCGGTTTGAGTGCATGTTTTTAGTGTAGCACAAAGGATAACGATTCTAGACTTTATCCATGTGTTACTAAAGATTATGAGGATTACCACCCAAGTTCTCAAGCATACCCCTCTAGGGAGCACTAGACTTGACATGGTGCTTCAAAGGTATGTTAATGTTTTTTATTTTTATGTATATGCATTGATAGACCCGCGTACCAATCTTTCTTTTATTACTCCATTTGTTGCCAAAATTTTTATGTTAGATCTAAATTGTTGTGTGAACCTTAAGTAGTGTCAACCCCATTGGTAAGTCCATTGTTGCTAGGAGAGAGTCTGTGTTCATTTTGCATGAGGTTTTGCCTTGTGATTTTCTTGAATTAGATATGATGGGTTTTGATGTCATTTTGGGATGGATTTGGTGCATACATATTATGTTTCTATTGATTGAAGGACCCATAGAGTTAAGTTCCAATATCCCTAATGAGCTCATTCTTGAGGGGGAGAATAGTGATTTAGTGGTCAAGGGTAGATCCATTCCGTGTCTTAAAGCCCAAGGGTTGATTTCTAAGGGTTGACTTTGTCGTCTCTTGGTGGTTCGGAATGTTGAGTCGAAAGCTCCTTCCTATTGAGTTGAATCCGATGGTCAATGAGATCTTAATGTCCTTTTCGATATTTAGGATTTGGGGTAATGTCTTTTGCTTGGCTAACACACCAACTATGTTTATGTATCCTATGAATAGTGTCTTTACACGCTACCTTGACTTGTCTTTGATGGTTTTATTGATAGTATCTTGATCTATTCTCGTGGTGAAAGGGAGCATGTGAATCATTTGAGGGTGATGTTACAACCTTTGAGGGATGAGAGGTTGATTTCTAAATATGACAATGAGGTTATGGGGTTGCAAAAGGTGATTAGAAGAGTACACCAGTTGGCTAGGTTGGGAATATGTGAGGTTGGATGAAGATGTGAATCGTAGTGTAGTGGTTTTTGATGTTTCTGTATCTTCTTTGGTTGAAGAAGTCTAGTTAAAGTACGACTTTGACCCTATCTTTCTAGAGTTAAAGACTTTGGTGAAGGATGGTAAAGAGGGGGTTTTCTCCTAAGGGGGAGATGGTATCCTTAGGACGAAGGTAGGCTATGTGTGCTTGTGTTGATGATTAACTTTACTTTAGGGTTTCGCCCACGGAGGGTGTGGTCTGGTTTGGCAAGGAGGGAAAATTGAGGCCAAGGTTTCTGATTCCTTATAGAAATTTGATAAGGATTGGAAGGTTGCATATGAATTGAAGTTGCCTATAGGTATGGATATGATTCATACTCTCTTCCATATGTCTAGGTTGAGAAGATGTGTTGGTGATCCAAGTGCTATAGTAGCTTAGAGGTCGTGAATGTTGAGGAGGTTAATTTGATCAGCGAGGAGATCCCGGTGGAGATTTGGATAGACATGTGTAATGTTGGTGAATAAACATGTGGAGTTCGTCAAGGTCCTTCAAAAGAATCAAGGAGTCGAAAGTGTCACTTGGGGAGCCAAAACAGACATGGAGCAGAGATATTCATACCTATTTTACTCTATTCTTTCTTAAGATATCTAAAATTAAGACCTTTTGATGATTTCAAGTCTCAAGTTTCAGCCCTTATGTCATTTGTTTGCATTCATATTTATGTTGACAAGTTTATAGTGATTTTAGCGTTCATGTTGAGATTTTTGAAATGATGTTTAAATGCATTTGTTGCATTCATGTCAGGCTGAAATCAACTTGATTACTTCTCTTATATACGTTTCTTTGACATTCGTGAACGAATGTTTCCAAGGAGGAAATATTGAGATGTCCCCAAAAATGCCCACAATCATAATTTTTATATATCTCAAAATTCGTTCATAATGTCAAATTTGACTTCATATTCATGACAAAGGGGAAAAATTGAGTGGTGAATGGTTATAACCCTCATTTTAGAGCAACCGTAGCGAAATTTCATTTTTCAAAAATTATGAAAAATAGAGAGGATACGCGGCCCTAGCGCGATGCAGCCAGGCCATGGATCTGTGTGTTTTTTTTGTCAGTTTTTCATATTTCAGTCCAAGGCCTTAGGGTCTTAGGCCCATGCCCTCTTTTGTGTAAACACACCTATACTTAGTCATTTTCCAACTCCATGTCACTCAAGATACTCTCAAAATCCTCTGTAACACCTAGCCAAATATTTCATCCACACTCAAGTGTCCCTAACTCATTTCCAGATCTCAAGAACTAAATTTAAGTTTCAAGTTCTCACTCAAATCTTCATAAATGAAATCCCCAAACTTGAGATATGTGGGTTTCAACCATTGGGTTCTTTCACCATGGTTCCCAACCTTCCTTTTTATGTAAATTGCATGTTTTCAAGTTATATTACTTATGAGTATTATTTATTATGGATTAAGACTGTTAAAGCATGTTTTGAGCTATGGATCTATGGTTTACTAAGAGATTTGATCATGATTTTCAAGGTTTCTTTCTAGAGGGTTTTATGATGTGTTGGTGGGTTGATTTATATTAAGTTTTCTGACATTATTTCACTATTGAATTTCATGATTTTGAACTAGCATTACACACCCACCAAGTGTTTTGATAACATACCTTTTCAAGGATTCTTGAAGTTATTGATGATTTATTGGATGATTTATGAGTCAAGTGACTTTACAATTATTTTGGGCTTTCAAAAGATGTATTGAATTCATGAAAATGTCTATGATGTTGTAATGCCGAGTTAAGCCCCTTTTCAAAGATTTTACCTCTAATGAGCCGTTGATGTTGATGCAAGTGTAATATTTGATGATGATCTATTCTTATGTTTTAAAGTTAGGCTCACCATTAGAGGTCAAAAATGTTTTAGAGTTATTCATGTCATGTCTCCATGCTTCTTAGAAATTGCTAAAGTATGATTATTTCAATTATTCAATGGGATTAGGCTTAGCACCAATGGATGGAGGGTTTGCTCTCTTTCTTTAAACTATAGCACCAATGGATGGAGGGTTTGCTCTCTTTCTTCAAACTATGTGCCAACATATGATGTTTACTTTACCCTTGCAATACTAGTGGATCCATTTAGTACACTTTCTCTTGAGATTCTTCTCGAAATGGGTCGTGTTCCCATAATATGAAGTTCTTATGAAATCCTTTTCGAAATGGGTCGTGTCCCCGTAAGGATGGTTACTTCATATGAAATTGGATCATGTTCCCATAAGTTTGAAGTGTGGTTTACCTTGGCAAGTAGACCACCTCTTAAACAGTGAGGGGTAATCATCCAGATTCTAAGTTGTAGCTTGCTTGGTCTTATTCTTTGTCGGTTGAGGTCTCGTCCTATGCTTATGTATTATGATCTATACAAGTTGAATGATTTACAAGCATGTTTTACTTGAAGCATTGATAGTGCAAGCCATATTGAGACTACACTTACCTATTGCCTATTAATATGCATTTTATCAATATTGGCTATGTCTTGTTGCATTGCATCCTACATACTTAGTACATTCAAACGTACGAACACATACTCTATGCCTACATGATGTTACCATGTAGGAGTCGGAGAACCTCTGGATCATCCTCCACATGGCTGGTTCGATGTTTTGGAGTTAAACTTTGGTGAGTCCTCAAGTTCGGGGAGACTATCTATTCTACTCCTAATATTACTTTTCTTTATGTTATCTCTTGGAACTATGAGAGTGATCCTGGAAAGTGTCTTAGGACCCGCTCCAATCTATGTTTAGAGATGTTCTTGGAACAGATGATGTATCTATGCTTTGAGCTTTGACTCTATTATATGTTATTATTATCAAACTCTTTCCCTTAGTCCCAAATTCCTTTATTTACATTTCTTGATGTTGTTTACTTTGCTTCCGTGACCAAGAATGTGCGAATGATATGCAAAGAGGCTTATTTGGGGTCCCTTTGGGTTCCCATTTGCCGTGTCACATCTAAACCCTAGGCATGGCTCGTGATAATCCATTTTCACCTCATTTTGAGTTCGGAGCAAGAAGTTATGCCCTTTTTCACAGAATATGTCTGGGGTAGACGGGGAGCCTTCATGGACCGTGAAGAGCTTCACGACCTATGAAGATAGCCATGCGAAGTTATGGATAAAATTTAAAGGGGCATTTTATTGAGGTGTTTTTGATATTTTTACCCATCCCCAAGTCTCAAAACTCTCTCGAAGTCTCATCTTCAAGATTCAAGTTAGGATTGAATTGGGGTTTGAACTTCAAGCTAAATTCGTCTCAAATTCATCTTCTTAAGCAATGTATGTAGGGTTTTGATCCTTTGTTCCTTCCAATCAAGGAGACCCAAATCTTTTCAAACAATTTTCCATGAAATTAAGATTACTTTATATGTGGGTTTTCATTATTTTGATCTATTAAATTCAATTGATGTATGGGTTGTACTTTATTTATGATTTTAATTTACTTTAAGCCCTATATGATTATTTACATTGAAGTTATGAAGTTATGAAGATTCATCTCCCTGTTAAAGCTTGATTTGTGCATGAGTGATATTACTTTATGTTTTAAATGTGGTTTAAATTATAAATTTTACTTCAGTGTCATATTGCCCATGCTATTCCCATATCATCCATGGCGTATGCATTCATGAACATTGGATGTAATGGAAATTATGAAGTGGGTCAAGACCCAATGATGTTTATGTATATGATTTTGATGAGATTATGGTTATGAATAAGAATTAAGCGTGAATCTATTAACATGAGTATGATATAAGTTGAATACCTTTATGATATAATTTGCTAGTAATATGAACTTGACTTCTACATGAATACGTATTATATGGGTATGCACATCATATACCATCTTGCATGAGTATGTAATCAAAAGTGTATATTGATGAGGATAGGCACAACCCTCCCTTAACACAATACACAGATGAGGATTGGTACAACCTTCCCTATGCATATGTATGTATGAGCTAAGTGTGTATTGATGAGGATGGGCACAAAACTCCCTTTGCAGAATGCATAGGTGAGAATAGGTACAACCTTCCATATGCACATGTGTATGAGCTAAGTGTGTAAGGCACAACCTTCCTTTTCACAATGCATAGATAAGGATAGGTACAACCTTCCATATGCACATATATGTATGAGATATGTGTGTATTGATGAGGATGGGCACAACCCTCCCTTTACATAATGCATAGATGTGGATCGGTACAACATTCCCTGTGCACATGTATGTATGAGCTAAGTGTGTATTGATGAGGATGGGCACAACCCTCCCTTTACATAATGTATAGATGAGGATAGGTACAACCTTCCTTATACAAAGTCATGTCAAATGTTAAGCGTGTATTAATGAGGATAGGTAGAACCCTCCCTTTATACAATTCAGGCAAGGAGTGACTAATTGATTGTTAGCATACGTAGATTATGGCTACTCTATGGTTTTCGTATGACATATTGTGTAGGTTAACATAGTATTTCTTTCATGTTGCATGCCGTATACTATTACATTCAAATGTACTAACACATACTTTTGCCTTCATGATCTAACCATGTAGGGGCCAGAGATCACCTTTCTCCATCGTTTGACGACTAGATCAAATTTGAGAGATTTGATGTGGTGAGTCATATTTTCCAAGGACAAGCCACCATTCCTCTACCTATGAAGACTTTTTTATTTATTTACATTGAGGGTGAGACTGGACATGTCTTGGCCCCTATCCCATCTTATGTTTAGAAGCATTGTTGGACATCTTGTTGACTCCTATCGGATCTATATGCTATGTGTTGTAATTATAGCTTATAATCACGGTTATCTATTGGATATGGATATCATGGGTTGGTTTTGAGAATTATGATATATATGTACGTTTAATGTGTAAATGTGGAAGATCCTAAGTCCTGTATTACCCTCATAGAGTGAATCATACTTACCAGCCCCTTAGTTCTTATGTACTGTGTGAATCCGTGTTAACCCCTATCGCTATGACATCCTTATAGCGTGAGTCCTCATTTTCTGTCCCTTAGAACTATGTGTTTATCATTTATATGTGCTTTCGAATCGATGATATGTTAATGGATACTATGAGGCTTTTTTGGGAACTCTCGGGTTCCTATTCACCATGTCACTCACTTACTTCGGCAATCCACTGTGGCATAGAATGAAATCAACCAGTCCATACCCATTATACATCAAATTCCACCATTTATAACTCAATAAGGTCAGCTATGATGTCATGGTAACAAATATTTACTATGCAATTATAATAAACCCTTCTAGTTGTAATAGACTCCCTAGTTGGTATAGACACTTCAAATGGATTATGAAGTAGTTTAGGTGTTCTTTTAAGCTTTCCAGCAACTAGTAGAGTGATATATGATAGTGTAGAACTAGGGGAAATCAATGCATATGCATTATGTGAAAAGATAGACAGTGTACCTGTAACTACGTCAGGTGAAGCTTCAAAGTTTTGCTAACTCCCTATAACATATGTGTGATTTTAGACTCTGCTACATCTAGCTTCCCCTCTAACACCTCTACCACATTCCATAGAAACTTGCTGACCTCTACCTAATAGAGGCACTAATGATGATGATGCAACATCTAATCTAGTAGGTTATGCTATGTAACCCATGCATCTTCTCGGGCAATCTCTCATCATATGTGCTAGCATACCAAACAAGTAACAAGCATCTGTCCCAATGTAACATGTGCCTTAATAACATTGTTCGCAAGGATACTAGGAGGCATTTGTTGTCTTTCCAAATACCTACTGTCCGTGCACCTTGGCCTTCACTTCATTTCCCAAACTAATTACTTCTAGACCCTTGAAGTTGTGGTGGAACACTAGTTGCAAAGTAAGAAGATGACGGTCTAGTTGGTCTATTAGAAAACAGAGGCCTAAACTCACATTAGGATGGCGTAAACTGCCCTGTAGATTTTTCCCTCTTGGACTTCCCCTTTTCTAACTCTTTTGTCCATCTTCTTTGCATTTGATCCTTTAGTTTTTGGGAAAAAACTTACTTCTTCAATATCTATGTCTTTATCCAAAGAAGCAATGTTATAATCTCTAAGCAGATACGAATCCAATCTATCCACGTAATGATGACTTATATCCTCCATAATAGCAACTACATTAAAAGCATACCTAGCTGGGGAATTAAATTGAAGACAATACATCCTCACACTCATATTCCCCTTAGTGGAGATTCAGAAACTTGTATGCATGGGCCTCTCATGTCTTTAATGGGAAGTAATAGTCAAGAAATGCCTTTTTAAACTCTTTCCAAGTAGTTGGAGGATATCTGTATCCTTAGATTACTTCCAAGCTTCATAACATACTATAGCCACACCCTTTAATGTATATGTTGCTAGTTGAATAGCTTCCGTATCACTCACATGCATAACATCCAAAGGGCTCTGGATCTGATCAATGAAGTCTTGTAGATCATTATTAGGATCTGACCCGATAAATGATGGAGGATATAAACTAAGGAAAATAAGTATCCTTGTGTTAGCTACCCCTATCTACACCACCTACACGGGTAACTGGGCTTTCTTGTCTTTTAACTTGGCCAGCAAATATACGAGTCAATGTTGGACTGCATTTCCTTAGATCTTGCATAGTAGCAACGGCAGGTGGTTTTGGGGGGAATTTCAATACTTCCTAGTTCATCAGGAGATGGAAAAGTTGGAGAGGTTTGTGATATAGACTCATCTTGAGCCTCATTTCATTGTCTAATATGATTGGTACCACCAACTACCACTTCTACTTCCTTCCCCTTACCTTTGTTTTTCCTTGTTTCTAGGATACTTGATGTACAAAATAATCCAGAGGTTAGACATGATCCACAAACAACATTTGGCTCTATGGCATGATCTAAAGAATGAAAATAAAATGACAACTCCTAAATGCCACTTAATCTCCTACCTATAAATGTGGTGCACAGCATATCCAAAAGCAAGAATCTAAAAAGACACGAATTTGTAGACTTTCTAGGATGACCTACTATGATACCACTTTTGTCATGACTAAGATCCTACTAAGGCGAATTGGCACCAATTGAAGACAAGGCTCGGGAGAACCAACTTGTAATCATGAACTATATATGAACATAAGAAGGTACTTTCATACTAAACATGCTTCTAGAAAAGTAGACAGTAATAACATGTCATACCCCACCCTGGGGTCGTGACCAATGCCCGATAGGGACACGTGAACACATACTAAACCAATCCCTCTGTAAACCCAAGTATGGAATTCTACCGAAATTTCGGCAGAGTTTCCTCTGTTTTACTGACTAACCATACCTGCAAAGACAAGATCCAGCAGCTTCCCAGACAGTAGTATATATGCACAAGAATATAAACGCGGGCCGACAAGGT
>JAABOM020060266.1:0-12017 GCA_011800125.2 Solanum clarkiae
TTGGTATTATATAGTATTATGTCTTTTTAAGAAATAAATAAAAAAATTATTAAACTCTAAATTAGTAGAAAATATAGGCGTTGTAATACTCCATGAATATATTTATACCATATTGGTGTTGTATAGGATTATAAAATTATTAAAGTTACAAATTATTTATTAAACTCTAAATTAGTAGAAAATATATTCTCATGATACTCCATTAATATATTGATACCCTATCAGTATCATATAATTTGAGCTCTTTTTTTAATAAATAATATAATTAAGAAAAAATCATAAAAGTTAAAACTTAGATATTATTCTCTAAATTAATAGAAAATATATTTTTTATGATACTTTATCTGCATATTGTACCATATCAATATCATATATGATTAAGCTTAATCCCTAGTGATACCATGTCGGTATATGTATACCCTATTGGTATATCATAAAAGGAGGGTGCTTGTAACACCCCCAAATTCATCCTACCCAGTCTAAGTAGAGGCCTAGAAAACTAAGAAAAATGACTCAGAAAAGTCACTGGAAGAAATCATGAAGGTCACCTACGGCCCGTAGAGTGCTTTACGACCCGTAGATGAGGCCTTATAGTTACACCTATGACTTAGTGAAATCTTTCTAAGTATGAGGTTCATGTACGAGACATCATACAGATTGTATCTCGTTCTACAGCACGTGAATGTGTTTCGTGAGTTGATGATTCAAACTCAGCTTTTCTAGATATTTGAACGATGGGATACCAGAAGGCCCGTCGTCAATTTATGGCCCGTGGAGTAGCTTCGTATACTGAAGTCCTAGAAAAATCAAGATTTCTAAACCTTGAGTGATGAGTTACCAGATGACCCGTTCTTTGTTTTAAGAATCATAGAAAGGGATTCATAGAACCCTATGTCCAATTTCTAGTAACCCAAATTTTGGGCACTTCCATCTACCCGGGTCACTTACGGCTAGATGGGGTCTTGTGGTTCCACTCGACAGTTTTCAGGATGGGTATTTTCATCCTTTCCTACTCTTTTTAATTAAAATCTATGATGTTTTGTACTTGTGGTGGACCCCTTATCAGTACCATAAGTGTATTATCCCTCATTATACACTTAAAAACCTTGAGACCATCGAAGGAGGGAGAAAAGTGAGGGTTTTGAGTTAAAGCTTGAGGATTATCAGAGTGTGGATCGTTCTTCCTACTTCCAGATATGTAAGGTTTCCTAAAGTGTTGGAATGAGTCCGTTCATGTGCTCCTTCGTCTACTTGAGTCGAGGTTATGCATAAAAATTAAGTATGGAAAAAATCTCATGATTCTAATCTTCGAGTTACTTGCAATTACTTATGTCATTATGCATATTTATGAACTAGTCAATAAATTACATGCTGGCTATATGAAATTGGAGTCTAAAATTTGTATTCAGTACTATGAATTTTGAATACATCATTCTATATAACCTTTGTTGCATAGATTGGATTGAGACCCCGACTGTGATTTTCTGAGTTGAGTATGATTGAGCATGAGGAGCTTATTGCCTGTATATTTGTGTATTTAATGAGTATCTTACTTGTATTATATGGTGAACATGATCTAGTGGAGTCTAAATGACCATTTGAATTTGAGTTTGAGTCTTGAGTTCATGTATGATTGAAAATTTGGATTGGTTGAGCTATTGAGTAATTGTGTTGAGTTGATTGGAGAAACTCCAAAAGACGAGTTTGAGTTTATTGACATAAGCATGTTTTAGTCTTGAGAGGAGTATTGAGCATTGATATGGGAGTGATAAATACCTACTCTAACCCCATAAATTATGTTGCCACTGTAGGATAGTCATGTAGTTAACTTTGGCGACTCATGTCCCAAAAGATGGACATTTATTTTGGATCCAAGAGAGTTTGATCGTCCTTTACCTTTGCAAGTTTAGGATGGGTATGGCAACGACGTTGCCTTCGTTGTGCATCACCAAACTAAAGGTGGTGGGATTGAATGTTGGTTAAGAGAAACTCCTAGGCGACACTTGATTGAGCATATAATGTTTTAAACTGAGTTGCATAATACCAAGTTATTTTTAAAGCATGATTTTTAATCTTAAACTTGCACATTCACTAAGTTGAGTTATGAGTTGATGAGTTAATATCTGAGTCGAGTTGACTACTTCAAGTTGAGCTTTACTTGTTCCGTTTGCCATTTTATATACAAGTATATTTCATATACTGATGTTCATTAGAACGTGCATAAAAATGATGCAGATAGAGGTGATAGAGGACTTCATCCAATGCATCGTTGAGGTCCAGCTTCTTGACTTTCGGAGTAGTGAACCCTCCTTGATGTCCTGAGGAGCCCTTTTTTTGTTTATTGAGTATTCTTATATTCTTTTGATTGGGATAGCCATGGCCTATCATGGTACCATCTAGGTTGTTAGACGGAGGATTCATAGACGTGGAGTAGAGGATTGTTGATTGTTATTTCATTTCCAAACTTGATCATTGGAAACCATATTTTATAAGAGTTTTATTTATTGAATTGATGTCTTTTCTTAAGTATTTTTTCGTTGTCGAGTATGATATGATGATGAGTCTATGTGGTTCTTTTAGGGAATCAACAATGGTTCTTCAAGTGCTGGCCACACCAAGGGCACCCTCCCGGGGCGTGACAGTGCTGACATCAGCATGACATCATCATGTGAATTTTAATAGTAAGAGGGACATAAAATGTAAAAGGGTATATGGATGTAAATAGTTTGGTTCAAAGCGGCATAAACTTAGTTTTTCCTTAAAAAAGGACAAAGTAAGCAAACTATCCACTAGGTTATATTTCTTATACAAAAGATAGCCCACATAAAGAAATCATGAGATAGCCCACATAAAGAAATCATTTATTACAATAAATAGTCATTTGGCATTATTATTTGCAAAATTTGGCCCGTTTAGGTTGTAACATATAGTCATTATATAGTTCATGTTTACATAAGCTATATTGTATAATTAGTGTGTATCTTTTATAACTTATAATATATTTTTTGTCAATTTTAAATAATATTTGTTACTTATTTTGGTTTGATTTGTGTCGCACATATAAAACTTTAAAAATCAATCGAAATTTTATTTGTATCTTAAATATTTTAATTTATTAATTATTATGATTTACCTTTTACATAAATTTCAAATATAATATGTTACACTCTTTATCCCAATTTATGTAACACTGATAAAATTTCAAGAGTTATTCACATTTTTTATATGCATTTTAATTTTTTAAGCTAGTAATTATTATGATTGATTGCATCTTTTATATCATTTCAAATAGTGTATGTTACTTTCTCCATTTGAATTTAAGTTGCTAATTATGGTGATTTATAGTAGTTTTTTTATTGTAACTAATTTTCATTACCTGATATGTTAGTTTGTACAAAGTTGAAACTCTGGATTTGGACATTCCCAATATCAAAGCTTGATTCTATGCCTCTCTTAGGATTTTCTACCTACACTAAGGATAGTAGTCTAAGCTATGCATGTGATGTGTCAGTCTAGGATACATGCTACTTCTACTATGGACTTCCTGTATACATGTATGATAATAGCCTCTGCACTTGCTCTTTTCTTCTTGAAGATGATGTTGTTTCTTTTTTGCCACACATAGTATACTGTTGTTGCTAATACCATTCTGTAAACCTTTTCCTTTGGTGTTCTTCCTGGTGCCTGCTTTATTGCCCATTCTAGCTCTTCATCCCACCCTATGTTACCTCTTGAAATTGCCATCCATTGTAGTAGTTTGGTCCAAATTTTGCTCGACCCAGTGCATTCAAAGAATAGATGTTGGTGGCTTTCAGGTGCATTGTTGCACATGGTGCAAGTTGTATCTGTGATTACTCCCCATCTCTCTACCCTGTCTTTTGTATACGATTTCCTATAAATTGCCAGGTATAAGATGAATATCCATTTTGGTTTGTCAACATTGTTGCATATTGTCTTCTTCCATGACACTTTACTGTACTCTCCTCTTAGTTTTCTGTATGTTGCACTTATAGAGTATGTCTCAGCTTCCAACACTTCTTTTTTGCTCACACCAGCCTCTTCCAGCCATTTTTGTCACGACCTGGACCTAGGGCTTAGATGTGACATGGCGTATGGGAACTCAAGAGTCCCCAAACAAGCCTCAAGATATCAAAACTCGCATCATCGGTTCGGAAGTGTAATCAACAATCAACACATAGTTCTAAGGGACGGGAAAGTAGGACTCACACTATGAGAGCATCATGGGAAAAGGGTTAACATGAGTTCACATAACACATAGTACATAAATACCAAGGGGCGGGTACGTAGGAATCATCCTATGGGGGCAATTCGGGACTTAGGATCTTTCCATCAACATAAGATCAAGTCATATATCAATACTCAAAGATAACCAAATACATAGCATAGACTTAACCATAACTCATAACATATCATAAAGAGGTTTACAAGGTGTCCAACAATGCCTCTACATAGATGGGTCAGGGGCCAAGACATAGTCTGGCTCACCCTCAAGTACCAAATAAAAAATGAAAGAGGTAACATAGATAGATGGATGATGGTTCATCCTTGAAAGATATGACTCACCACTACAAGCAAAACCGGAATCCAAGCTAAGCATCGAATGCTGAATGATCAAGGTCCTCGGTCCCTATATGTTAAAATTATGTAGGAAAGAGTATGCATTAGTACACTTGAATGTACTAAGAATGCGGGGTGCAATGCATGTGACTTACCAAAAGTTGCATATCAACATAAGATGACAAGGGCACATATAGAAAGAATTGAATATCAAATAATGTAATATAATGAGATGCTACGAAAGTCATGATGCATGAAATGCAAATGATGCGCTTATATATATTGTGGATGTGACCTCAACCGACATAAGTAAGGACAAGCGAGCTATTACTTGGAATCTTGATGAAATCCCTACATCGGTAAAGAGGTGATCTACTTGCCAAGGGTAGACCATACTTCACCTTACGGGACAACTCCCATTTCGCACGAAGTAACTTTCCTTACGGGACAACTCCCATTTCGGATAGGATTTTCATTTCAAACATATCATATTATATCATTTCTTCTCCTTATGGTACAACTCCCATTTTGGAGGCATCTTTCCTTACGGGACAACTCCCATTTCGAAAAGGAAACCTATGTTAGACACATAATTCAAGGAAAGAGAGCGAACCTTCCATCCATTGGTGCTAAGCCGTCGTCCCATAAGAATACATATACATATACATACATAAATATATACACACACACACACATACTTTCAAAAGACGTAAATCATTTCCAAAACCATTTCAATGCATTCTTAGGCTTAAAGGCCAAAACATAATTTCATAGTCTATATACTCATGCATAGGAATAGCCCATTCATATACAAAATGGTGAAAGCACCCAAAATGCTCAAAGAGCCAAAATCAACACATATATGTGATCTCAATATTGTCATAACCAACATTTTATCAAAATCATACCATTAAACGAAATTGAGCTTGACCCATAACATAATTTCTCAAAATAAAACATGTACATGAATGCATATGCTATGAACAATGAGAGAATGACATGGGTAATTAAGAACCAATCTAAAATCAACATTTATAATATGAAATTGAAGTAAAAACATAATTAAATCCATATTTAAATCCATAGTGTAATCATTCATGCATAAATAATTCAAAAAGGGAACATACACACTTATAATTTCATAAACCCAAAGTAAATTCTCATATAAGGGCTTAAATATATATAACTAAAAGTGGGAAGATCCTAACCTCAAATTTGAATTTCCCTTTTGCCCTTATGCCATTACTTATTAAATATTAATTTTAATTAATTATGAAAATTAGGTTTAGTTTTTTTTGCTATGTGTGTTTGCTTCTTATGTTTCATATTCTGCATGTCTGTTCTCTAACGTTCACGTTTTCCCTTCCCTTATCTCAATGTAACAGCCAATCATACCAATTACATTCCTTGCCTCATGTAACAACCCTATTTTAGTGTGTAGTAATTTTGTACATCATCATAATTCCATGTTGATGAAGATAAAAAATTACCTTGGTAACAGTCATCTATGCAAATTCCTGCGCAACGTATTTGCAAAATGCATCTGCCTCTATGTTGAAATGTTTACCTAGGTCAGTGTTACGAAATCTTGTAAAGATATTTTATTACCTTATGTAGTTAATTGTATCATAGGATAGATATGTAGGAATCATTATATATCTGTAGTTTATTTTCTTACTTTAGCTAAAGTTTCTTCTAGTGTATATATACATGTAATTCTGAGATAATGGAACACAAGATTCTGTAAACTTTCATGGTATAAAAGCCACTAGGTTCAATCCTAGTTAAGAAATTTTTGGACCTTTTCCTAGCATATTGGGAAAAGGTTTCAGTGGCAGAATACAATCTAGGGTTGCTGTCCTTCATCATCTAGTCAGTTCAAAAGTTTTCCAGATTGACTGCTGGTCTTAAATTGTGTTTGGACAATAGTTCCTTCACTTCCAGGTTTGTTCTTTGCCTTTGTATCTGTGACATCAGTGCAGCAGTGATAGATTCAGTTCTAGTGTCAATTTATTGCACTTTTCAACCAGTTTGCTGTTAGTGTTTTGATCCGTTGCAATTCTTAATCACTTTCTTGGTTAAACAATAGGAAGATGTCTGAGGAGAAATCTGTCATGATTGAAATTGTTCCACCATTATCTAAAATTACAGATTATAAATTAAATGGGTCTAACTATTTAGATTGGAGTAGAAAAATCAGGGCCTACTTGCGTAGTGTTGAAAAGGATGACCATCTTATCCAATATTCTCCAACTAATGATAATAAAAAGGCTTGGCTTAGAGATGATGCTAGACTACTCTTGAAAATTATAAACTCTATTGATAATGAAGTAGTTGGTTTGGGTAATCACTATGAGTTTGTGAAAGAGCTAATGGATTATCTAGAGTACTTATATTCTGGCAAAGGTAATCTATCTCGAATTTATGAAGTTTGTAAGGCTTTTTATCGTTCTGAGAAGAAAGCTAAGTCACTCACTACCTACTTCATGGAGTTCAAGAAACCTATGAGGAACTGAATGTACTTCTACCGTTCAGTGCTGATATCAAGCTGCAGCAAGCTTAGAGGGAAAAAATGGCTATAATGAGTTTTTTAGCTGGACTTCCCTCTGAGTTTGAGACTACTAAATCACTATAAGGAACCTGGTCATATAAATCAAAACTGTAGGAAATTATAGATTCGCGACCGGTAGATTCAAAGTCAGACTGCCACTGTTGCTGCTGCTTCTAGTTCATCCTCAACTATTACAATTTCTGCCGATGAGTATGCAAGACTTACAAAGTAATGAAGAAACTACTCCATCCCCTACCTTACTGAGTTAGGTAACAAATCTCTTATTTCCTCATCAAGCAACTGGATTATTGATTCGGGTGCCACGGATCACATGACAGGTAATCCCAAAATAATCTCTGAACTCTGGTCACATAAAGTACCATCCTCTGTTACCATAGCTGATGGGTCTAGTTATACCATTGAGGGATCTGGAACCATTAACCCCACTTCATCTATTACTTTGTCCTCTGTGCTAGGCTTACCTAATCTTGCCTTTAATCTGATTTCAGTGAGTAAGCTTACCAAAGAACTACAATGTTTTATCTCCTTATTTCCCGATTATTGCCTTTTTCAGGATCTTATGACGAAGCAGATTATTGGCAAAGACATGTATCAGACGGTCTGTACATTTTTGATGAATGGGCGCCTCCATCAGTTGCTTACTCCACTATCATTACGTCATTTGAAGCATATTGTCGTTTGGGACATCCTTCTTTACTAGTTTTGAAGAAATTATGTCATTTTCATAATGTACCTTCAATAGATTGTGAGTCTTGTCATTTTGCAAAGCACCATAGAAGCTCGTTAAGTCCTAGAAATAATAAAAGAGCTGATTTTTCTTTCCAATTAGTTCATTCAGATGTTTGGGGACCATGTCCTATTATGTCTAAACTTGGTTTCAGATATTTTGTTACTTTTGTGGATGATATTTCTCGAATGACATGGATTTACTTTATGAAAAATCATTCTGAAGTGTTCTCCCATTTCTCCAATTTTTGTGCTGAGATTATGACCCAGTTTAATGCTTCTATACATATATTGAGGAGTTACAATGCTAAAGAATTCATGTCAACATCATTGCAGAACTACATGAATCAATATGGCATTCTTATCAATCTTCATGTGTTGATATACCCTCTCAAAATGGAGTGGCTGAGAGGAAAAATAGACATTTGCTTGAGACTGCTCATGCTTTGCTATTCCAAATGAAGGTACCTAAGCAATTTTGGGCGGATGCGGTATCTGCAACCAGTTTTTTGATTAATCGCATGCCATCCACAGTGCTTAATGGTGATATTCCCTATGGTGTTCTCTTTCCTAATAAGCCATTATTTCCATTAGGGCCGAGGGTTTTTGGAAGTACCTTCTATGTTCGTGATGTGCGACCCCATGTTACTAAATTAGATCCAAAGGCCTTGAAATGTGTCTTTTTGGGATATTCTCGCTTGCAAAAAGGCTACCGGTGCTACTCTCCAACACTTAACAGATATATGGTGTCAATAGATGTGGTGTTCTCTGAGAACACTTCATTTTTTTCCTCTCCTAGCACTTCTACTCAAAGGCGGGAAGAAGAAGAAGAATGACTCATTTACAAGATCACTCAACCAAGCTCAGAACACCATAAAGGAATTCCTGGTAGTGTTGAGCAGCCAACTGAAAATGTGTCTTCTGATGTTCCTCCTGTTCAAACAAAGCCGCCAATAGTTCAAGTTTATTCTAAGCGACAAGAGACCAATGATACATGTCCTGTACCAACTCTTTCATCATCAGATCCTCCTCCAGTCAACCTCTCTTCAATAGAAAATCTTTGACATTCCCATTCCTCTTCGCAAAGGTAAGCATCAGTGTCAATCAAAATATTCTATTGCTAATTTTGTCTCATATGACCACTTGTCTCCTGCATCTTGTTCTTTCATTGCTTCTCAAGATTCTATCGTTGTAAGCTTTGAGTCACCTTGGGTGCTATGATGTAATGCTCGAGGAGATACATGTGTTAGATAAAAATCACACTTGGGATTTGGTGGACTTACCAAAGGGGAAGAAGGCAGTGGGATGTAAATGGATTTTTTCAGTCAAAGTCAATCCCGATGGATCTGTGGCTAGGCTTAAAGTCATACTAGTGGCTAAAGGATATGCCCAAACTTTTGGGGTGGATTACTCTGATACTTTTTCTCCAGTGGCCAAACTCTCTTCCGTTCGGTTATTTATTTCTCTAGCTGCTTCCAAGAATTGGTTACTACATCAGTTGGATATCAAGAATGTATTTCTTCACGGTGATCTCCACAAAGAAGTGTATATGGAGCAACCACCTAGTTTTGTTGCTCAGTGGGAGAATGGAAAAGTCTGTCACTTGAAGAAATCCTTGTACGGTCCACGTGCTTGGTTTGGGAAATTTAGTGAGGTAGTTCAGAAATTTGGGCCTACAAAGAGCAAATGTGACCATTCAGTCTTCTACAAATAATCAGCAGTAGGCATTATTCTTCTTGTTGTTTATGTTGATGACATTGTCATCACTGGGAGTGATTATGTAGGAATATCTTCTATTAAATCATTCCTGCATTCATCATTTTACACAAAAGACTTTGGACAATTGAAATACTTCTTGGGAATAGAAGTAAGTAGGAGTAAGAAGGGAATATTTGTATCTCAAAGAAAGTATATCCTTGATCTTCTCAAGGAAACTAGAAAGTCAACAGCCAAGCCTTGTAGTACTCCAATGGTTCCTAATATGCAACTAATAAAAGATGATGGTGATCCCTTTGATGATCCAAAGAGATACAGAAGATTAGTTGGGAAATTGAACTATCTCACTGTAACTCATCCAGATATTGCTTATGCATTAAGTGTTGTTAGTTAATTCAGGTCCACGCCTACAGTCAAACATTGGGAAGCATTGGAACAAATATTATATTATTTGAAAAGTGCCCCTGGACTTGACATAGTATATAGCAAATATGGACATACTCGCATCGAGTGTTTTGCAAATACTGATTGGGCTAGAACTAAAATTGATAGAAGGTCTAGTACTGGCTATTGTGTCTTTATGGGTAGAAATTTGGTGTCATGGAGAAGTAAGAAACAAAATGTTGTTTCTAGATCTAGTGCAAAATCGGAGTATAGAGCTCTGACACAATCAACATGTGAGATTATGTGGGTACATCACCTCTTAAGTGAAGTTGGGTTAAAGATCCCATACCCACGCAACTTTGGTTTGATAATCAAGCTGCTCTTCATATTGCCTCAAATCCGGTGTACCATGAAAGAACTAAGCATATTGAGGTGGACCGTCATTTTATTCGTGAAAAGATTCAAAAAAACTTGATTTCCAAAAGCTATGTGAAGGTAGGAGAGCAACTAGTTGACTTGTTCACAAAGGCATTGAATGGAGCTCGAGTTAACTATTTGTATAACAAGCTGGGCATGATCATATATATGTTCCATCTTGAGGGGGAGTGTTACGAAATTTTTTAAAGATATTTTATTACCTTATATAGTTAGCTGTATCATAGGAGAAAAATGTAGGAATCATTATAGATCTGCAGTATATTTTCTTACTTTAGATAAAGCTTCTTCTAGTGTATATATACATGTAATTCTGAGATAATGGAACACAAGATTCAGTTGTTTTTTATTTCATTTTTTTGTTTTGGACTCCACAAGAATTTGTCGATATTTCCGATTAAATCTTCTTAGGATGCTTCATGAGGTATTCTGATTCAAATTTTCTCAATGCTTATTCTACTGGTGGAGGCTTGTCATCAAGGGGTACTTTTTTCTCTTTTTTTGTCCTGGTTTACCAGTTATTTATCAACTGAACACATAATTTCATATATTTCATACATCACACTAGATAGATATCATATTCATAGAAGTCAGATGCTTTTTCTATTCTTTTCCCTGGCGCAGCTGGGCCATCCTGGACTTGAACCAGAGACCTCGCCCGTGAAGTAAATCATTGCACCTATGGTCCAACCTCAAACCTATTTCTCGATTCACTCAAAGAGGTGAATAGGGTTTAAAATTTGATAAATGGTCTTTATTTTTCACTTTCAAATCACAACATTGCAGTAAAAGTTGTAGTCATTGTCATTGTTGTTAGTTCCGTTGTCCTTTTGAGAGAAGCTTCTTTCATTACTATTGGTATTTGGAAGAACAAACAAATTTAGAAGAAGAGAAAAGGTTAATACTGTTGTGCCAAATGCTAGTGATATCAATGATATACATATATTGAATCTTTATTCTAAAACTTAGAATTAAAAAAAATTTGAACTTGTTAGGTGCAAATGATGCTGAAAAATTAGTGAAGATCCTTCATTACATAGCTTGAACTTCAAGTA
Source organism: Solanum clarkiae (assembly GCA_011800125.2). NCBI lineage: Eukaryota > Viridiplantae > Streptophyta > Magnoliopsida > Solanales > Solanaceae > Solanum > Solanum clarkiae. Next base: position 11,467 of record JAABOM020060266.1, read on the forward strand.
TTCAACAGCTGACAAAGCTAAAGGGTCATTTGACGAGGCCAACAAGCTCGGGCAAGGTGGATTTGCCATGGTTTATAAGGTATGGAATGGTTGAATGTAGTACAATTCATATGTTTGAATCCATCAATTATCCATAACAGCAATGCGACAGTTGAAGTGTTGGCAATTAAACTGAGTCTGAGGCGCGATTTGTTGCAGAGTGTTTTGGCAGATGGGAGAGAGATTACTGTCAAAAGGCTGTTCTTTAACAACAAACACAGAGTTGCAGATTTTTATAACGAGATAAACATAGTCAGCAACATTGAGCAGAAAAATTTGGCAAGGTTATTGGATTGCAGTTACTCAGGACCGAAAAGCCTTCTTGTATATGAGTTCCTGCCTAACCAGAGTCTGGATCGCTTCATATTTGGTAAGTAAGGGTCGGTTATATGAATCCTTACACTATTCTATTTTATGCTAAACTCACGTCATCAGCACACCAACTAAAAATAAAAGTGAAAATAAGTGATTGCCTTAGCATTAAGACTAAACGTCGTGTTTGCTCATAATCA
>JAABOM020060267.1:0-12017 GCA_011800125.2 Solanum clarkiae
TCTATGAGGTAGCGGTAAGGTCTGCGTACAATCTACCCTCCCCAGACCCCACCTGTGGGATTTCACTGGGTATGTTGATGATTGATGATATCTATTTATCTAGACTATGAAATTCATCAGAAATATTGATTAAATTTTTGTCTTTTATTAAAAGATGTCATAATAAACAAACCATTTAAATTAATACATTCAATAAATTTTAATTAAATTAGAATAAATAAAATAAACAAATAAATAAAATTAATCAAAAATATTTTTCGAAAAATAGATTCCATTTTTTTCCAAAAAATAGATTCACATGGAAAGTTCCATTCTATATAATTACAACATCGACAAAATATAAATCACTAACAATGGGTGGTAAAAGCACTTGTGCTGAAACGACCCCAAAAATTGTTCGAAAATGTGCTTCGGAAATGTCCAAAATCGTAATTTTCATATATCGCAAAATTCATGCATGATATCAAAAATTCAACTTTATAATCTTATTTAGGGGGGCAAAATTGAGTGAGGAATGGGTCTAACGCTGATCTTGGAGCAACCATATCAAAATTCGAAAAACACAAAGTTTGCAATTCCAGTGTCCAGGCGTGATGTTGGCGCGATGCGCCAATGTATTAAATCGGTGCAGTTTTTGTGTTCCGGTCCAGGACTTTTGGGTCTTGGGCCTAAGTCCTCCCATTCGTGAAAATACATATACTTAGCCATATTTACCTTCATATCATACAAGACATTCTCCAATACTTACTCAAACACTTATACTCATGTTTCTCTCCAAATTTTCAAGTCCCAAAACTCACCCGGATCTTAAGGTTCTCATTCAAGCTTCAAGTCTACATCTCCAATCTTCTTCAAAAATTCTCCAAAGCTAAGGTATATGAGTTTCTTTCATGGGTTCCTTTCACCCATGATGCCTAACCTTTATTTAACCTAAAATTGCATGATTTAAAATTGATTTACTCATGGGTCTTACTTATTACGAATTTCACTATGCACTATGTTGGGTTTTCATGAAATTGTGATTGTTTTAGCATGTTTTGAGCTATGAATCTAAGATCTATTATGAGATTTGATGAAGGATTTTGATGTATATTGCTTGAGGGTGTTACCAAGCATCTATTTGATTGTTTTACACTGAATTTTCTAACATGATTCCATTCTTGAATTGCATGACTTTACACTAGCACCATACCCGCCAAGTGTTTGATAAAATATCCGGATCGTGATTTTTGAGTTGTTGAAGGCATAATGCTTGACATATGAGATATACGACTTTAAGATGATGAAAGTAATGTAATATTATGATGATTTCTTGAAAAGTATCCTTAGGGTTGCATGTTGACCATACCTTGTCGAATGATTGATACCTTGACCACTATGATGGAAGGTGTAAGTCCATTAACCTTGCTGAGGGGTTGATACCTTGACCACTATGATGGAGGGTGTGAAGCCCATTAACCTTGTTGAGGGGTTGATACCTTGACCACTATGATGGAGGGTGCGAAGCCCATTAACCTTGTTGAGAGATTAATACCTTGACCACTATGATGGAAGGTGTGATGTCCATCTACCGATTGAGGGGTATATACCTTGATCACCCTCCAAGGGGGTGCTAAGCCTTGGATTCTGAGCACTAGTATGCTTGGTCTATGATAATGATCTCTTCTTATATATGTAATATGTTCTATATAATCATGTTTTACTTCGAGCATCATTCATATATGTCATATTGCTCTATGCTTACTTATTGCCTATATTTATGTATTTCGATTATGTTGTCTATCTCTTGCTGCATTGCATCCTACATGCTTAGTACATTCAAACATACTAATGCATACTCTATGCCTACATGATATTACCATGTAGGAACCAGAGCTCCATTTGGTCATTATCCTCCTCCACGTGGCTAGTGGTATCTATTCAAGTAAGTTGGTGAGATCTCCAATCTGAGGGCCATGTCTTTGATCTTATACTATGTGTTGAGACTCCCTTCCTTTGATGTATGCTTTGATTATAAGGGTGAGCCTGGTTGCTTGTCTTGGCCCTGCCTAAATATCTATGTAGTGGAGGTGTTATTGGACATGATGTGTAATTATGCTATGAGCTTTGACTCTCTTGTATCTTGATTTTTATATTATGTAAGTTCTCTGTTAATCCATTTGCCCTTATTTCTATTTTTTCAATGTTATTTAATTGCTTCCTCAATCAAAGATGTCTAATGATATGCTGAGAGGCTTGTTTGGGATTCCTTCGGCTTCTCCATTTGCCAATCACGACTAGGCCCTAGGTTCGGGAGTACTAGGTTGTTAGGTCCTCGGCATCTAACACACTGCATCGATTAGAGTCTCGTTCATGGTTGTGTTGTGCACCACAACTATGAGCAAGAGGCTATAAGACGTTTTAGGAACTGTTTGCCTTCTTCATAGTCAATGTCGTGCTATAGAGTTGAGGTAAGGTTATTCCCCCTTAATGATTGTTCTTTGATATGCTAGATCATGCCTAACATAAGAGGAAGAAGAGTCTGCACTCTCGAGGAATAACTGGCTCCTCCCGCTCCTCAAGATGGGGGATCAGTTCATGAAGAGTTTCGGAATGTTATCACTTTGCTAGCTCAAGTCGTGGCTAATCAAGTCAACCAAGGGCCCCAATCCCCTCCTGCTCCTACTCCGGCATCTTGAGTGAGGGAATTCATGAGGATAAATCCACAGAGTTCTATGGGTCAAAAGTGGATGAGGACCCTTAAGAATCCATTGATGAGGTTTGCAAAGTATTGACTGTTATGGGTGTTAGATCTGACGAGAAGGCGGAGTTGGCAGCTTACCAACTCAAGGGGGTGGCCCAAATATAGTATGCTCAATAGAAGGAGGAAAAGGGAAACAATAATGTGGTTCTATTGGAGGAATTTAAGGTCACCTTTCTTAATCGGTTCTTCCTTCTTGAGCTTAGGGAGGCCAAGATGATGAAGTTCATAAATTTAAAACAAGGGTCAATAAGTGTGAGGGAGTATGCCCTCAAGTTCAACCAACTTTCTAAGTATGCTCCCCACTTGGTGATCGATCCGAGGTCTAGAATTAATAAGTTTGTAATGGGTGTATCCGACTTGGTGAATGAGTAGTGCTGATCTGCTATGTTGATTAGTGACATGGATTTGTCCTGCTTAATGACTTATGCCCAATAATTAGAGGAGGAAAAGATGAGAAAAAGAGGGGTAAGGAGGCCAAGAAGGCCCCCGGTGAAAGAAAGTTCCGAAGTCCCAAAGGTCGTGATAGTGTGGTACCTTATGCTAGGTGCCTAAAATATGGCAAATGCCATGATGACCCGTACTTGAAGAAAACTAATGCTTGTTATGGTTGTGGGGAGATGGGTCACAAGATAATAGATTATCCTCTTAGGCGCAACAAGGGCAAAAATGGTGATGTTGATCAAGGGGGTGCACCAAGACGTAATTGGTTCTATGCTCTTCAAAGGAGGCAAGGAGGGGATAAGATGCATTCATTACTCCTTTTGTTTCTAGTAAGATTAGGTTATGCGAGTCTATTGTTGCTAGGAAGGTTTATAAGGGTTGCTCTATGTTCTTATTGCTTAGAGTCTTATCTTGTGATCATGGTTGAGTTAGATGTGGTGGATTTAGATGTCATACTTGGGGTGGATTAGTACATGCATATTGTGTCTCCATTGATTCTAGAACTCGTAAGGTAGTAATATGATGGTTATGGAAGGTCAATCTATTTGGTCAACTACCATGGATTAGTCACTTCTCCAAGATTGATCTTTGGCTCGGGTGTTATCACTAAGTGAGTATGAGGGTAGGTGATATCCCTAAGTGTCTCTTCAGACTAGGAGTGAGCATTTTGAGTATTGGTGGAGTTGTTTGGTTGACTTATACATCGGCTAGGTTTGTGGATTTCGCGAATAGGGTCTTAAAAATCATACCTTGACATGTTTTGTGGTGGACTCTAGCTATGGAGTAGTGACTTATTTAGAGCTTGTGAATCTTGTGGGAGTAGTGTTGCAAGTCATGGTGGGATGAGAAGTTGTTTGCTAAATATGATAGTTGTGAGTTGAGGATAACAATAAGGTGGTTAGAACTCATTAAGGATTATGATATGAGTGTGCATTATATTTCCCCGATAAGGCTAGTATTATGGTCGGTGCTTTAAGTGCCCTAACATATGTTGACGATGGTGACAAAGAGGTAACTAAAGAGGTCCATCGGTTGGCTAGATTGGGAGTTAAGATGAAGGAAGTTGAGCATGGTGGTGTAATGTTCTTGATGGCTCCGAATCTTCTTTGGTTGAAGAGATCTAGATTAAGCAAGACCTTGATTCCGTCTTATTAGAGTTGAAAGTTTTGGGTGGAAGGATGGTATGGTGGAGGTAGTCTCCTAAAGGGGAGATAGTGGTTTATGGTACCAAGTGGACTATGTGTGGATAAGGTTGACAATTGAGTTTCCGGGTTGTGAATCCTTATAGAGAGTAGAGAAAGATGGATAAGGTTCCATATGAATGGGAATTGCCTAGGATAGGGGTATGGTTTATCCGGTTCTTCATGCTTCTAGGTTGAGCGACTGTGTTGGTGACTCTAGTGCTTTGGAACTCTTTGAGTTTGTGCGTGTTGTGGAAGATAAGTTGGCTTAGGAGAAGGTTCTGGTGGAGATATTGGATGGATGGGTTGAGAAGTTGATTGATAAAGATGTAGTATTCGTCAAGGCCGTAGAAGAATCGAGTCGAAAGTGTCTCTCGGGGAGCCAAAACCGGCATGAGAAGTAATATCCATATCTCTTTCATTCTATTCAAACTTAGATAACACGCCAAGCTCTTTTTATGATTCCAAATCTTATGTTTCAACCCTTATGTTATTGCATGCATTTATGTTTACGTTGATAAGTTCATGATGATTTTGTCACTATGTTGAGATTTTTAAAGGTGGTGTTTAAGTGCATTGTTGCACCCTTATGTGGGCTGGAATTGTCATGTTTACGTCTCTCATATACGTTCTTTGACATTCGGGGACGAATGTACCCAAGGGGAGATATTAAAACGACCTCAAAAAGTGCCCGAAAATGTACTCGAAAGTGTTTAAAATCGTAATTTTCATATATCTCAAAATCCGTGTGCGATATCAAAAATCCGACTTCATATTCTTGTTTAGGGGGAAAAATTATGTAGAAAATAGGTCTAACCTCGATTTTAGAGCAACGTATCAAAATTCAAAAAATGCAATGTTTGCACTCAGTGTGTTAAATTGGTGCAGTTTTTGTGTTCCGGTCCAAGACTTTTGGGTCTTGGGCCTAAGTCCTCCATGCGTAAAAATACCTATACTTAGCCATATTTCACCTTCATATCATATAAGACATTCTCCAATACTCACTCAAACACTTAGACTCATATTTCTCTCCAAATTTCCAAGTCCTAAAACTCATCTGAATTTTAAGGTTCTCATTCAAACTTTAAGTCTCCATCTCCAATCTTCTTCAAGGATTCTCCAAAGCTAAAGTACATGGGTTTCTTTCATGGGTTCCTTTCACCCATGATGCCCAAGCTTCCTTTAACCTAAAACTGTATGATTTAAAGTTGATTTACTCATGGGTCTTATTTATTAAGAATTTCACTATGCACTATGTTGGGGTTTCATGAAATTGTGATTGTTTTAGCATGTTTTGAGGTATGAATCTAAGATCTATTATGAGATTTGATGAAGGATTTTGATGTATATTGCTTGAGGATGTTACCAAGCATCTATTGATGGTTTTACACTGAATTTTCTAACATGATTCTACTCTTGAATTGCATGACTTTACACTAGCACCACACCCGCCAAGTGTTTGATAAAATGTTTGGATCATGATTCTTGAGTTGTTGAAGTTCTAATGATTGACATATGAGATATATGACTTTACGATGATGAAAGTAACATAATATTATGATAATTTCTTGAAAAGTATCCCTAAGGTTGCATGTAGATCATACCTTGTTGAGGGGTTGACACCTTGACCACTATGATGGAGGGTGTGAAGTCCATTAACCGTGTTGAGGGGTTGATACCTTGACCACGATGATGGAGGGTGTGAAGCCCATTAACCTTGTTGAGGGGTTGATACCTTGACTACTATGATGGAGGGTGTGAAGCCCATTAACCTTGTTGAGGGGTTGATACCTTGACCACTATGATGGAGGGTGCGAAGCCCATTAACCTTGTTGAGAGGTTGATACCTTGACCACTATGATGGAGGGTGTGAAGTCTATTAACTTTGTTGAGGGGTCAATACCTTAACCACTATGATGGAGGGTGTGAAGTCCATTAACCATGTTGAGGGGTTGATACCTTGACCACTATGAAGGAAGGTGTGAAGTCCATTAACTTTGTAGAAGGGCTGATACCTTGACCACTATGATGGGGGGTGTGATATTCATCTACCCATTGAGGGGTATATACCTTATTACCCTTCAAAGGGGTGCTGAGCCTTGGATTCTGAGCACTAGTATGCTTGGTCTATGATGATGGTCTCTTCTTATGTATGTAATATGTTCTATAGAAGCATGTTTTACTTCAAGTATCGTTCATACATCTCATATTTCTATATGCTTACTCATTGCCTATGTTTATGCATTTCGGTTATGTTGCCTATCTCTTATTGCATTGTATCCTACATACTTAGTACATTCAAACATACTAACGCATACTCTATGCCACATGATATTACCATGTAGGAATCAGAGCTCTATTTGGTCATCATCATCCTCCACGTGGCTAGTGGTATCTATTCAAGTTAGTTGGTGAGTCCTCTATTCCAAGGGTCGTCTCTTTGATCTTATATTATGTGTTGAGACTCCCTTCCTTTGATGTATACTTTGATTATGAGGGTGAGCCCGCTTGCTTGTCTTGGCCCCCGCTAAGTATCTATGTAGTAGAGGTGTTGTTGAACATGATGTGTAATTATGCTATGAGCCTTGACTCTCTTGTCTCTTGATTTTTATATTATGAAAGTTCTTTCTTAGTCCCTTTGCCTTTATTTCTATTCTTTCAATGTTATTTAATTACTTCTGTGATCAAAGATGTATAATAATATGCTAAGAGGGTTATTTGGAGTTCATTCAGATTTTTCATTTGCTGATCACGACTAGGCCCTAGGTCCAGGTCATGACATGTGCCAATTAATTGGCTCTATTTTTCATGAAGTTTATTAGTTTGATGAAAAGAAAATCTACTCAAATAAAGTGTCATCTTTTTTGGGGGGGTAAGAAAAGAATTTTCATTTACCAAAAGTGATACATTGTGAGAGTGGCAGGTACGGACAATTAAGCTCCATACTTGCACTAGCCAACAAATCTTTCGAAGCTACAGAGCTGAAATCATATTCAAGTTATTAAGCTTGTTAGCAATTCTGCTATGTCTAATTCCTCTTTCATATATCTCTTAAATGATGTTGCGAATGAGCATTCCCGTTGTTTATTACCTTTGTAGAAAGATTTTTCTATTTTATTCTAACCAAATATGATAAAGTGTGCTTGCCAGAGCCATCTTATATATATGTGTCGTAACACTATTCCTATTACCCATTTAAAATATGAATATTTAAATAGGTAATAAAAAAATAGATATACATAAAAACTTTAATCATCATTGAAAAAAAATGGACAGAAATCTGAAATCTTTGAACGCAAATCAACATTCTCAGCTTTTACCATCTTCCTTCCTCTTCTATCAATAAATATTATCTGAATTTCCTTCGTCATCTTTATTTTTGTCTATGTTTCTTTCTCTTGTGTTTCTTCGTCATCTTTATTTTCGTCTATGTTTCTTTCTCTTGTGTTTTTTGTCATTGCTGTTGTTGTAATGATACTAAGATATTTCTGTGTTGCTATTTTTGTTTGCTTGTTTCTATACATTTTAACCTCTTATCAATACTTGAAGCTTTACTATTCCCTTCAATTGCTATTATGATTAAGTTTTCCTACTCTGCCTTGCTACTGCTCATTTGAAGATGAATGATCCCAAGGGATAGATATCGTAACACCTAAATTTTTTTTAAGTTAAGACAGATCTATCCTTTATATGCATATATTTGTACCAGATGAGTTTAATTGAGCAAATGTGTTAAGGTCAATTCTTTAGCGTGAGAATAGATTTGAAAATGAATTAAGGTCACAAGAACCTTTTAGTATAAAGTTGAGTGAAAAGCTTCTTAATCGGTTGAGTTTTGATATGAGATTTTATAAAAATTAGATGATCCAATGACTTTAAATTGTATATATATGTTAGGATCAATTCATAAGTATTTAAAGTATATTAGATATGGTTTAGGATCATGTGAGATCTTTTCTATTGACTAAATTTTTGCATGAGTTCATAAAAAGGCCAACTTCAAATGACTATATCTCCTGAAATATAAAGTGTTAGATTATCCATAACCTATCCAATTAAAGGTCTCTGAATCGTCTTTCCAATGCCACCAAGATTACCTCATTTTGAGTTCGAAGTAAAAAATTATGCTTGTTTTAGTAAAGCCCTATCAGGCAAAATATTTGTACGATACCCTTTTATAGGTCTTGAAACTTTTCATGGCCTGTAGAGCCATTCGTGAAGGGTTTCTGCATATTTTTTTTAGTAACTTCCTGCATGGGTTTTAGAGTTAATTTTGTCCTTTCTCAAACTTTTTAACCTTATTCTAAGTCGTTTCTGGATGCTTTAAAGGAATATATCATTCCACTAATTATTTTTCTTCTTATAATCATCAATCTAAATAATTTAGTCTCAAAAAACTCTCTCAAAACTAACTTAGATGTCACACCCCGAGAGGGTACCCTAAACATAGTTGGTACTCAAAACTATTGCTAGTTCATAAGCGAACCACTTGGCCTCATCAAAGTCATTCAGTCATAAATTTATGTACATCAATAAAAGATTTATGAGAAATAATGAGGTGGATAGTCGTATTTAAATGTGGTCAAAACAAATTAACAAGACTAGTGAAGAAACTAGTCAGACAAGATCTAAATCATCAATTCCTAATATAATTTATGAAGCCTCTATCTAACAGTTTATATGGTACCATGATAAGCCATAACTACCTCAATCAAAAGAAAATAAAGTGCCAACTCAAGCTAAATGAAAGTGTAAATAAGTATCCTCTGGAAGCAGGGGAGGACTCACTAATCAGTTGATTGCAACACGTCATCAATGGTGCACAAGTTGATGATCTCTAATACCTGTATCTGCATCATGAATGGTGCAGGTCTAAATGGACGTCAATACCTGGAATGTATGAGTATATAAAATAGCTGAATGAAACAGATATAGGTAGATCAACCATCAACACAAAAATACTCAATCAAAATGTAAAATGTCTATTTAAAGCAAGAACAAAGAGTAGATAATAACCAACCAGTACAAATTCAATCCAATTCAAATCCAATGCAATCAAATCAGCATACTGTCAGTATAGAACCTATCTGGAGTTTCTCTTATCTGATAACAATCACTTATGAGCTAGTAATCATAGAACAATCCTGTTGATTTTGCCACAACTATTCAGTACTTACAAGGGTAAAGAACGAATCGATCCATAATGGACCCAACTAACTAAGTTTGCTATTATTTTAGGGACTATCAAGAGGAACATCCGATTTAATAGTTTTAATCTTCTCTTATGTTAGGCGACGTAGTTGTTAAGTTTGAGTTGAACTGACTCTTACTTAATTCAATGATCCTCCTAAGACTCAATACACATAAAATAATCAATCCCAATCAATAAATCCGTGAGTCTCTTAATGGACTCTTTCAGCTCATCAGTTTTACCAAATCAATATTTCAATAGTTCGACAAATCAATTCCATCAATCTTTCAAGAGTGAATTGGACAATCACGTAGGAGGACTTTCAATTTAGACCAATCTATAGAGTTTAAATTTTGAAGACTCATAGGACCATCAAGTTCTATCAACCTATTATTATGCTCAATCACAATCACATTCACAATCATGCTTCAAGGTTCTGAACTCAATCCCTAGGTTTATTCATGCGCTCCTTTATTAACTCATATAAAAATATTTATTTGGTAAATCAAGTTTATGATGATCATCAACATATGAAAATACATAAAATATATATAATTTACTAAAAAACATTCAAGGAAACATGCATGGAGATTTAACACTTTCACAATATTTTTATCACTATCAAAGGGCACATGGAAGAACAATTTCATATTTTAGTTTAGCCTTACATACCAGGAATAATATTTGACAATCGATTTACATAGGTTTTGGCTCCAATTGTTCGAATTCCTATTTTTTCTTCTCCTCTTCTTAACCCTAGTTTTTTGTTAGAATGCGTAGAAGATGTAGGAATGGGTTTAAAAATCCATCTACACTTAAAATGACCTATATCAGTCATGGGTTATGTTTAGGAGGGATGAAAAAAAAGCCTTGAATGCCCCTCGAAAAAATTAAAATTTTTGTACTATGGTGAGACAAACCCCATCGCGAATTTGGATACTCCTAGTACAATTTTTGTAAAAAAAATTTTGATTGATTTTTCAATTCCATAGAAAATAATTGAATCACTATTAAGTGCGAGTTGCGACAAGTCTGCGATGTAGACTTGTCACACACACTCTTTTGAAATTGCATTTTTGCGTCAAAAGATTATCTTTTGATCTGATTGCTCTAAAAATCAACCAAGATCATTTTCCTGATCGCAGACTTGTCACGCACTCTTTTGGAATTGTGTTTTTGCATCAAAAGATTATCTTTTGATCTGATTGCTCTAAAAATCAACCAAGATCATTTTCCTGCACAATTTTTCATGATGATCCAATTTCTTCCTCGGGTTTGCCAAAAAAGTTTAGGAAGGTGCGTTATGCAAGTGTTCTCTTATCTGGAGGTATTTTGGTAATTTCACTAAGTGTAACATTAGGTCCCTCTTCTTCACCAAGAACCCTAAAGCTTTCAAAGTCAAAATTTCAAGAACCAAAGATAAGCCTATTATCCAAAGTTTTTCCAAATTCTTCCACTACATAAAAGAATTTTATTTTTCATAACAAGCATCAAGATTCCAAGATCAAAGGTTTCCTTCATAAAATACTAGTGTTCTTCAAATTTCAAGTGAAGTTTCAATCTTTTAGGTATGTAAGGCTACTCAAAGCACAAGATTAAGTTCTTCCACACACTTAATGTCTACGTTATTATTATTTGAGTATTGAGTTGAGTCAAAATCTAATTTTTGAATTTCGAATAAGTTAATTCTTCTTCTATTGAGTTCTATAATAATTATATATTAAGATTATTATTATTTTTGTCTCTCATGTTGTTAAAATTATTATTCGTGGTTACTTTCCCAAAAATCTAATTGAGTTGATGATCATGACTTTTTCATGCATTATTTGACATTAAGCAGATAGTTTTCATACATAAAAAATCAACTATTATTTTCAAACTATGATGATGTATGTTTTAAAGAGTTTTAACTGAAAGTTGAGAATTGAGTTTAATGATGTTTTGATGCAAGAGTTTTAACGAGATGTGAATAATTTTCAAAGTACTAGTGTTGATGAAAGATGATGATGATGTTTTGATGAATATATTGATATTTTAAATTAAAGTCCAATGAGACTACATGAGATGAACACATGTTTTAGGAGTAGTTTGAGTATCAATTTGGATACAAATAGAGGTAACTCCAACCCTATAGGCTATATAGTCAGAGTTGGATAGGATCGTGACTATTAATTTTGGTGACTCGTTAGCCTCACTGAGGGCTTTTATATGGATTCATGAGTTGAGTTTTGCATCCTCCTGACAAGGTATCATCACTAGCTTAAGTGGTGGTTTTCGGTTACAGGAACTCTCTAAGAGTAAATATATTATTTTACTAAGTGCGTACTTATATGTAATTGAAAGCATTGTTTATTTTCTAAACTTGCATATCATATTGAGTTAAGTATTACTATTATTATTATTATTATTATTATTATTATTATTATTATTATTATTATTATTATTATTATTATTATTATTA
>JAABOM020060268.1:0-12016 GCA_011800125.2 Solanum clarkiae
AAAAATTTGTAATCTTTTAAAATTTTTTTTCTAATTAACATCTCAATAACTAATTAACTATTTTTAGTTGACATTTCAACAGTTGTTTCCTAATTATTAATTAAAATTCTCTAATCAGCATTTCAACAATTAATAATTTACCGGACATGTCAAGTTTAAATTTTATAAAATAATAAATTGAAGTCAATGTTTAATATAAAAAGTTTATATCTTTGATTTTTACTAATTACAAAGATTTAACTTTCTTTGAATTCCTAATTGGTTCTTTAAACCTGCAACTTGCCTTGCCCCCGCATTAATTTTAAAAATAATTACTTCAATCCGTCCTGCCACATAAAACTTTAAACCTACCTTGCCCCGTATATCTAAATCCACTCCGCATGCACCCCTTTGCCCCCATTGTTGTCCCTCTCCACATCTCAAGAATTGGAAATCGGGACAAATCACACACATTGAAAGTGTCATGGACTTGATGTTCCAAGGGAAGGTCAACGTTGCAAGCATTGTCATTGAGTCGCTCAAGAACTTGGAATGGACCATAACCTCTTGGTAGCAACTTGTTTTCCTTTGATTAGGAAACCTCTCTTTGCGAAAATGTACCTATACCCGATCACCCGACTCAAGCACAACCCTTTTTCTACCCTTATTCTCCGTCTTTGCCCCTTCTTGATTCTCCTTTCAAGGTAAAACCAAACTTTTTCTTGGAGTTTCTTTATAGCTTCAGCCCTTTTGTTTCCCTCTAAGCTCAAAATAACATCTTGGGAAAGAGGAGTTAAATCCAAGAGGGTTAGGGGATTAAAGCCATATACAACCTCAAATGGAACATACCTATATTCCTATGAATAACATGATTGTAAGCAAATTCAACTAATGGTAAATGTTCCTACACTATGATACCATTTTTCCATTTATCATAGCACAAAAAATAGAACCTAGGGTCCTATACATAACTTTGATTTAGCCATCGATTTATGGTTGACAAGAAGCAGAAAATAATAATTTGGTACCAAGTCTACCGTACCATTCTTTTCAAAAGTGACTAAGGAACCTTGAATCCTTATCATTTACAATGCTTTGAGGAATTCTATCCAATTTAACAACATTTTCAAGAAACAAAGATTCAACATAAGGTGCATCATCACATTTATGACGTATAAAGAAATAAGCCATCTTTGAAAATCGATCAACAACTACAAAAATGTTATCTCTACCGTTTCTTATTCCTTGTCAAGCTTAAAACAAAATCCATAGAAATATCAAACTAAGGTCTTTGAGGTGTGGGAAGTGAAGTGTACAGCCCTTGGGGAAGGACACCCGACTTAGCACATCCGCGCTCAACACGTTGGCTACAAATTCTCTCATCTTTATGCATCTTGAGCCAATAAAATTGCTCCTCCAAAATTCCCTAAGTTTTGTCCACATCAAAGTGTCCCATCAATCCTCCATCATGTGCCTCCGTCACAAGTAGTTCTCTCCAAGAGTTCATAGGCACACATAGTCTCTTGCCTTTGAGCAAGAAATCATCAAACTTGGAATAGAGAGTAGAAGATCTATTGCTAAGCCATCTTTTCCTTTCCTATTCCCCATAATCTTAGTAGATTGGAACAAATATGGTGTCCTTGGGATACAATGCCTTTAAATAATTAAAGCCAAGCAATTTTAGAAGACAAAAGTACGTATCAACACATGTTTTCTTGACAAAGCATTGGCCACCACATTTTCCTTCCCCTTTTGGTATTGGATTACATGAGGGAAAGTCTCAAGGAATTCAATCCACTTGGCATGCCTCTTTTTTAACTTACCTTGAACCCAAATATGCTTTAGGGACTCATGAATGATCCAAATAATAAATTTTTTGGCCACAAGTAATGTTGCCAATTTCTCGTTTCCCTAATCAAAAAACATAATTCAATATCATAGGTGGAATAGTTCAATATGGTACCTTTTAGATTTTTACTAAAATAAGCAATGGGCTTTTGGATTTGCATTAAAATGGCTCTAATACGTACTTTACTAGCATCACATTCCACTTCAAATATTTTCTCAAAATTGGGCAATTGCAATAAGGAGCGGAGCTAAGCACGGATTTTAAAGTCTCAAACGGCTTTGCTTACTCGTCACCCACTTGAAAGGCTTATCCTTTTGGATCAGCTCAGTTAAGAGAGTTGTTATGATACTAAATTCGCTGACAAACCGCCTATAGAAGCTAGTCAACCCATGAAAACTTTGGACATAACTTATGGATTTTGGAGTTGGCCAATTTTTAATAGCATCTATCTTAGATTCGTCAACCTCAATGCCCCTTGCACTGATAACAAAGCTCAATAAAACAACTTCATTAGAATAAAATGAACACTTTTCAAGATCAATATAAAGTTGTTCCTTTCTGAGCACATCAAAAATACATCTTAAATGCTCTACATACTCATTCATGGCTTTGTTATAGAACAAGATATCATCAAAGTAAACAACAACAAAACTTCCCTATGAAGGGTTTCATCACATGGTTCATGAGTCGCATAAAAGTTCTAGGAGCATTAGGGAGACCAAAAAGCATCACCAACCATTCATATATGCCAACTTAGTCTTGAATGCAGTTTTTCATTTATCACCGAGGTGCATCTACATTTGATGGTAACCACTCCTAAGATCAATCTTTGAAAATACATAGGAACCATTGAGCTCATCAAGCAAATGATCTCGGATAATGATGTTTTACCATAATATTTTTGATGGATCGACAATCCACACACATGCACTATGTTTCATCCTTATTTGGAACTAAAATAACTGGAATGACACGAACTCATACTTTCTCTCACATAACCTTTGTTAAGGAGTTTTTTAACTTGCCTTTGAAGCTCTTTAGTGTCCTCCAGATTGCTTTGGTAAGTCGGTTTATTAGGCAATTGAGATCCTTATACAAAGTCAATTTGATTCTAAATACCTCTTAGTGGAGATAATGCACTAGGAAGCTTCTTTGAGAAGACATCATCATATTCTTACAAAAGTAGAGAAATAGAATGAGGAAGAGAAGAAAGAGAACAGTTAGTTTGTAACATATGATCCTTATATGTGATAAGGATCAACGATGTCTTGGATTTAACTTTCTATCTTATCTTATTGTACCTAGCCAAAATCACCTTTGTCTTCCCTCTATCCCTTCTCTTTTCTTCAGTGTCTTCACCTTGAACTTCCATATGTTAATTTCACCCTTATTTTTCTCCCTCAACTCACTCAACTTTTCATACACTTCATTGAATTGAGAGGGTGACATAGGATAACAGACATACTTATGACCATCCAGTACAAATGAATACTTGTTGGATCTCTCATCATGTTTGATTACATGGTCCTATTACCAAGGTCTCCCGAGTAGTGCATGATAAGATTGCATTGGGACCATATCACATAAGATCTCATCTTGGTACTTCCTTATTTGGAATTCAATCAATACTTGTCTTTGCACCCTTAATTCTCCACACTCACACAACCATTGAAGTTTGTAGGCTGTACTATGCTTAGTGATAGGAAGTTTTAAGAAATCCACTAATGCGGTGCTAGCAACATTTGCACAACTTCCACTATCAATGATCAAGGACCACATATTATCCTTGATGAGGCATCTGGAATATAAGAGATTTTTCCTTTGACTTGGATCATCCATAGCCTTGCTAATCATGGAAAGCCTTACCACATACATTGGTATGGTGAACTCTCCTTCTTAAGGCCAAGAATCTTCAATTAGAGTCTTCCTCATCAAACCATTGGCAACGACTATATCTTTCACTTCACGTGGGTCTTGTTCCTCACCATCATTGTCATCAAACTCATCTACATCTTGAGGTTCTTCTTTGCATCCTTATTCTTATTCCACCTCTTCACTAAGGTATACCTCTCCTCCTTTGACTAGGACATTTAACCTATTAGGACACTCCCGTATCATATGACATCATCTTTTATATTTGTCGCATTGAATGCCTGTAGGGTGCTTGATCGGTTCTTTGTTTCCTCCTTTTGGTGGATACTTTGGAACATACTTTCCATGACTTTCTTCTCATATGGATTCTTAATATCCTTGAATTTATTCCATCACAAAAAAATTTAAAATTTTTTTTTGTTCATACTCCAAGAATTGGAAGATGACATGCCTTCATACTTTAGAACTTTCTCCTCTTTGAGTTTCCTCTCTATTTCATGAGCTGCTTCAAAGATATTATTCAAACTAGAAAATTTGTGAATTGTCATCTTAGAAGAGATCCCTTTGTTCAGTCCTACTTTGAAGCAAATGACGACGTGCTTTTCATTCTCATTACACTCTAGCTTTAAGATCAAACTTTGGAACTCATCATAGTAGGCTGCTAATTTCTTGTTTCCTTGTCTCAAATTGTACAATTTGGAAAGCAAATCTTGTCTTTACCTTTCCAGTACATATTTGACTCTCATAAGGGCTTTTAATTTGGTCCATGTTGGTGGTTTCCCTCCTTGAAGGACTAAATGGTACATCTTCATATATTCCCACCATATAATTGCATATCCTTCAAATTGAGAAATAACAAAACAACTCTTCTTGAGCTCAGTTGAATTATTAACTTGAAAGATCCTCTCAAAAAGTGACTCCCATTCTAGATAAGCATCAGGATTGCACTTTCCTTTGCAAGTTGGGAGACTAGTCTTTATAGAGTTGATTCCAATATCTCGACCTCGGTTTTCTCCTTGATCAAGGTTATGAGGATTCTTGGAAATTCGAAATGTTAGCGACCTTCCTCTTCTCCAAAGCCTTGAGGTTGGTTCACATACTGTCTTCTTCCAAGTGGAACTGAACCAAATCTACCTGCTCCACCACTATGTCCCATTTGTTCTCTCGGCATAATCCTTTGGGCATTATTCATGGCTGCCTCTTCACCTTTACCTTCATACCCTTCTTAGTTCTTGTCATCCTTCACTTCCTCGACTTAAATTGGTTGATGTTGGGCTTGGGGTGCTTAGAGGGGTGAAATTTACTTTAGTAGTGCGTGGTAAGGTCTATTCGGGCTTGGTGGAACTTCTTGAGGCATTCGGGGTTATGGGGGTTGTGTGGTATTGTGAGTATTAGAGTTGGGGTTTATTGGTGTTTGATCGAATACTCACGGAAGGTTTGGGGTGTCATAGTGGAAAAAGTAGGATGGTTAGGACCACTTGTGGAAGCTCCATAGGTAGTTTGTGGAGTGGTATTTGGAGAGTTAAGTCGACCCTCCACATTGATCACTCTACCATCCATAGCCAACACACTACCTTGAATGGTGGATACTTGACCCTCCATTGCTTCCATTCTCTGACTCATATTAGTAATCAACTCCATTAGAGAATCCAATGTAACTCTTTTAGTAGGTGGTGGAGTTTCATTTTCACTTGCCATGGCACCTAGTAAAAAATCACTCAATAAAAACAATAAACAACATTAGCGTTAGTAAAAAAAAACTCACAATCGCTCGTGTTTATACATCTTTGATTGCCTCCCAAATTGACTCGGCTAAGGTTGAAGATTGCTTATACTAGATTGTTCACAAGGTGTCAATTTTCTATACTTGGCCAGAGTGGATTCTTGTTTCCAGAAGAACACACAACTTAATTAAAGCAAATAGACTTGTATCAAGAAGCTAATTACGAAATAAAATAAATAAAAGCACAAAAGAAAATGGCACTAACAAAAAAGAGGTTCAAGAACTAATAATCAACAAGTAGATCAATTACGAGTTGAAAATTAGTTATGAATCTTGAAAACGAACAAGAATAAAAAGAAAAGAAACTAAGAATTTTGAATCCGAGATTAGTTGAGGCTCGAATCTCCAAATTCAGTGTATCAAAAGTCAAAATTGAAGTTCAACTCATGAATTTCATCATTGACCACACAGAAAACCGCTGAATGGGCTCGATTTTGACCACCAAAAGTTACAGTAACTTGAGCAGAATTGGGTGGACCTAGGCTTTATTTTACACATTGCCGAATGGGTCTTGACCGCAATATACTTTTGCACCTTTGAAGATACCAAGTTTGACCTCCTTGTGGGCTCCTTGTATTTCTTTGACCTAGTACTTGCCCCTTTTTGTAAATTTCCCTTGTACAAATATAAGTACTCTTTCTTTTTCGTGCACTTTTTGGATCAACCACCCTTTTTGGAAGATTCTTCGTCTTGAATTTTTGAATATTCCAACGAATACTATGAACAAGATGAAGACCCAAAATAAGACCCTCAAAGTTTTTGTCTTGGAATTTGATGATATTTGAGATTTGAGTTCTCATTGATGAGGAGAACAAACCCCTATAGTTTTTATCCTTCAATTTCGTCATGACCCGATCCCGATCATGATGGCGCCTGCTAGGTCCCACTTACAAGCAAGCCAATCCAAAATCCCACGGTACCTATCCTAGCTTATAGTTAAGTCCAAACCAACAAAATACAATAATAACAACTGAACTTTAGCCAGAACCTAGAAGTCAACTGCACAGAGCTACGATAAATAATACATGACAATATACATAGCCAAACAATAATGTAATGTACAACCCGAGAGTACTACTGCAATACATCATACTACAATACAAGGCCAAAGTCTGAAAGCAATAGACGGCCATCAAAAAAGAAGACTGTATGAAGCCAAAGTTTTCGGTGCTTACCCAAAAGTAGTCTCGTGCACTCTCGAATCCTTTGAACCCAGTGCCCCCGACTAGAACGTAGGATGAGGATAAGAAAAAGGCACCCAGTAGGCATGATCCACCAACTTGGTGAAATAATGTACAATACATAGCTCAAATATAGATAAAAGTTGTTGTCCCACACACAATCCCATAACCTCAACTTAAACCGAACTTGGTACCATACGCGAGTGTAAGGCCCTAAGATCTACACTTGTACTTCACCCGAGTCCCATAAGCCCAGTAGGTACAACCACGAACAATATAGAGCTGACAGATTATGACAGAATCCCACAGAACCACCACAGATCGTAGCTCTCCACATCAACAGAGCAAGAGTGAGTTGTACGTGGGTGTAAGACCCTAATATCTATGCCTGAATTCCCCAGAGCCTCTATAAGCTCAGAAGGTATACCCACACACAATATAGGTGTGAACAGGTGTGTAGATCCATGGGTAATCAATCAAGGGTCCTCACCCCAACAATCACATATTATTTGGGTCCTTGACACTGTGTCGGCACGTGGCACTCGATCCAAAATATACATGTGAAACAGTAGGATATCCCCTATGGGAGAATGAATCCCCCTCTCATAACAAGTGTGGCTTTTCCTAGAATATCAAGCATAGGGTCTTGCCCCAGAAAAGAACCAACAGGGTCCACGATCTAAAGAAATCAGCAGGTGCTCGGACCTAGGAATCGGCATTCGCGACTCAGCACCTTTAGTCGCGGCCATCGAAACTCGGATCATAGGACGGGTAACCCATGGACTCGGATACTTGGATATGGCCGCTAGAGCTCGAATAACAACGGGGAGCGTCATCTACGTCTTAAGATATCAAAGTAATCACTAACTCAACCAATATATCCAAATCTAGAACTCCCAGGTCATATTGTGCCCAACGTTAACATAGGATATGAGACTTATAGTATAGGTATCCCAAAACATCACTATCCCTCTGATAACATCAACTAACCCTTGTCTCCAGTACAAAGAGCCAAAATCCAATAGCTAACAATAGAACGCAGGGCACATATCATAATGATCAGTATAAAAACGGGTCTAACATGTTGTAACCTAGCCCATCATAGGTAAAGAAGGTGTAAATTGACATCAACAGTGATATCATAAGTTCTGATAACAACTATGCCCAACAGATACACATCTAGTTTAGAACAAGTCACAGTACAACAAGAATTCAATAAGTAGTCTCAGTAATATCAGTAGCATGCTCTCACAAATAATAGTATAGGTCAATATACATACCTTTCTCAAGACATCAACCCACATACAACATTTATTAGGCTCCTCAACAGTCGGTGGTACCAAAATATATCAAATTTACAACATTCACAGTCAACCACATGAGTACCGATCTACCATAAAACATATCACACATATAGGGCATAGCTAACAGGTAGCACACATCTCAGTGCAACAAGCATATAATTGCACCCGATCTAAAGGGTAGGGAAAAGCCAACCCTACCTAGCTGCAAATGCCTCAAACTCCAAATAATTCCAGCCAAGCTTTACCTCTCTGAATGGCCTCCCGATGCTGCTCCACTGTTAAAGGTGAAATTTACCACAACAACACGATTAGGTTGGCTATATCATCTTGATAAATGGGTTAAATTAGGCAAAAAGGGCCTAAAACAGGAAAAATGGTCCCCACATCCAAAATCCCAAATAAAAATATCCAAAATGACCCCTACGACAACCCAAGCCTACAGTCCAAAATTAAGCCCAAAATGGGCTCCATAAGACTGAGAAAACATCCAAAAGCTAAGTTCAAAATTTTACCAGAAAATATTCTTTTCAAAACTTTCTCGGTCCCAATTCTCAAAAATTGGACAATTACAATCAGCATATCACAGTGTTTCCCTCGAAATGTAGAACAGTTTAGGCTAAAATTTTGTTTGATTCAATCAAGATTTGATTATAAAATCAATGTATAATGTTTTTCACAATTTTAGGAGCAACAACAGCTAAAACAACAATTTTACCTTGAAATATGCATCAAATCCCAAATCCAACTTCACCACGACATTCCTTGCAAATTTCATATCATGTGGACCTTTGAATCACCAAAATCAAAGCTATATCGAGGTTTTTATGAGTTGGTGAACTTTTGGACCATGGTTGTCCATGATGTGCTGAAGCACATTTATAGACCATAAGGTCCTTCTCCGCAAATGCGGAGCTGCAGGTCCTCAAGGCTTCGCAAATGCTGAATGGGCGCTGCGAATTAGGAGTTTTGGCCAGGCTCTCCTCTGCGATCGTGGCAATGATCTTTGCAAATGCGAAGTAATATTTCTGCTGGTGCTGCACCAGCTCAACTCCAAACTTCTCTAGGGCATCCGATGTCTGCTTTCTACAAATGAACAGTGTAACCACACTGATTTCAATGTTCCGAATCCAATGGTGCAGTCGAAATTCCCAGTGAAGTGTCAAATAGAAAAATGAGTACCCCACTTCTTTTTGGCTAAAATTAGATAAAAGAACAGAGGGGCCAAAAAAATGCAACCAAATGACCCAGACGACTAGCGAAGGGTTATTTTAGATTGTTTTCAACGTTCCGGAGCTGACCGCATCATCAGTATTCCATTCCAAGCATGTTTAGCTGGGTTCTCTTTAATAGAAATACACTTTTTAGCTTTCAGTTGAACTCAATTTGCAATATTTAGCTCAAAATCATATCAGGACCTTGCATCTTCGTACCAAACCCTGTCCGAGCACAAAATTACTATTCTAGAACTAATGGAACTATCAAAATCCCAATCCCAGGCCATTTATTAGGGTTTTGATAGAAATCTCATTTTAGCCATTTCAACTTCTCGCTGACATGAAAACTTGCACAAGTTTCAACCAAAATGCCTTATAATAACCCAACAGCCCCAAATAGGTCATAATACATCCAGAATTACTATACAAAAGCTTAAAGAAGCAAAAATGACACATAAACATAGAATTGACCTACAGGGTCATATAACATCCTGGCATCTTAAATAACTGGGGTACTGCACTCGTATTTGTGCCTCCATCTCCTAAGTAGCCTCCGTGATTGAAGATTGTCGCCACTACCCCTTAATATCGGTATGACCACGGAGCGCAGTTGCTTAATGGCCACAGTTCATTAACAAATGTTAGTCCGTCATCCAACTCAACTGAATCATACTATAGTGCATGCAACTTATTTGGAATGTACTAATGCAATATCGACACATGGAATACGAGGTGAATGACTGACAAAACTGGAGGTAGTGCTAACTCATAAGCAACTACGCCTACTCAGCTCAAGGCCTCAAAAGGCCTAATATACTGGGGACTCAACTTACTCTGTCTCCCAAATCGTATAACCCCTTTTAGGGACGAGACTCTCAGAAATACACGGTCTCCTACCTCAAACTGCAGAATGGGCATCTACGGTCAACATAACTTTGGTGTCAACTCTAAGCTGACCTCAACCTACCTTGTGTAACTCGAACTCTGGCTAAGGCACCTTGCAACAAATCTATACTTGAAATGGCCCACATGTGCTTCAGAATGCCTTATTATCATAATTTTCATATATCTCAAAATTTGTGTGTGATTTTGGAAAGCTAACATCATATTCTTTATCAGGGGAAAAATTGAGTAGGAAATAGGTACAACCTGGATTTTAGAAGACCCGTAGTGAAAAATAAATTTCGTTAACTTTTGAATTCTAGTAACTGTCCGAACCCAGGCCGCGATGAGCTAAGGGCGCAGAGTAGTGATTTTGTCAGGCACATTTGGTCCACATTGTGCCAGGTGCACGGACTAGTGTAAGTTCTTCCTTAGTTTTCTTATTTCGTCCGGGGGCATTTGGTAATGACCCAATGCCCATTTAAATGTAAAATCTTCCATACTTAGCCATTTTTCAACTCTATAACCTATAAAACCCTCTCCAAAACTTTATCAAACCTCTCATTCAAATTCAAGGATTTCAAGTTCAATTTTGGAATTGAAGAACCTATCTCGAGCTTCAAGTTTTCCTCAACTCAATTTCAAGGAAATCCAATTTTAAGGTATGTGGTTCTTCATTCATGGGTCCTTTCACCTATGGAGCCCAACATTTTCTTTTTATGATAGTTTCATGATTTCAAGTTGTATTTCTCATGGGTATCTTTTATTATGAAATATGAACATAATTTATGCTGGGGTTTTATCAAGTATTGATTGATTATGCATGAATGGTTACTTTGAACTTATTCCATGAGTTGGTTTATGTCCGTTGAGACTATGCAATATTTGAGCTATGAAGACTATGAACTATGATGAGCTTTCGATATGGATTTCATAATACCCAAATTGGAGGTTTTATTACAATGTTGGTGGATTGATTTTGAATGGATTTTACTCGTCTTGTATACTCTTGAGTTGCATGACTTTGAACAAATATCATGAATCCACCATGTGTTTGGTGAAATTCCATGACAAGAATCCTTAAGTTGTTAGCGACCTATTACATGATTTACAAGTCAAGTGTTTTAAGATAATTATGGACTCCCAAGCATGCATTGAAATCATGATGAGTCTTTATGATCTACAAGTGAACTATTGAGCTCTTATGCTAAGTTTTATGCTCTTATGATTTGTGAAGCGTACTATAAGGGGTCATGAATCATGTTGTACTCCGTACCCTCTAGTACAAGGTAAATGTCTATGTGAAGTGGTCATGAACCATGTTGCAAGTATTACCCTTATGTATGACTTATTATGATGCATTACCGTATGTCTATGTGAAGGAGTCATGAACCATGTTGCAAGTATTACACTCATGTACAACTTAATATCATGTACTATCCGCCACCTACTAGATGGGGTCATGACTCATACTATACTCTTTACCCTCTAGTACAAATTACTTGGATGAGCCACTCATGTCAGGAAATTATGTGGGACAAGCTATGCAAGGATGATTACTCTTAAGCATGTTATATCTAAGCATTCATTATACATGACATGTTGAGCTCATGTCTATTGACTATGATTATGCATCTTGATTATTATGGTTTTGATTCTTGTTGCACTTCACCCCGCATACTTATTACATTTCAAGTACTAACGCATACTTTATGCCTACATGATCTCATCATATAGGGACCTGAGCTCTTATTGATCATCCTCCTCCACGTGACTAATTAGACTATTCAAAGCTAGCCCTTGGTGTGTCCTCAAATTCAAGGACGATATCTATTTTCTTTCATGTATTATTGAGAAGTAGGGGTGAGCATAGTTCGGGTGGGCGGTTTTTCTATCAAACCCAGGAACCACCCGCTATATACCGGTTCTGAAAAATTTGGACCGCGGACCAC
>JAABOM020060269.1:0-46946 GCA_011800125.2 Solanum clarkiae
AGAGCTACCCCAAGAGCTTTCAATGGTTCATCTAGTTTTCCATGTCTCAATGCTTCGAAAATGCATAGGGGACCCATCCCATTTCACTCCTATTGAGGATATGCAGGTTACAGACGATCTCACCTATGAAAAGGTACCTGTTTCTATTATAGATCGTCAAGTTAAGAAGCTAAGGAATAAAGAAATAGCTTCAGTCAAAGTGCTTTGGAGGAACTGGCAAGCAAAAGAGATAACATGGGCTGAGGATGCGATGAAATCAAAGTACCCTTACTCATTTGAAGCTAAAGAGGAAGTCCAAGATGCAGAATTGGGACAATAATATGTACGTGTGATTGAATACTTAATATGTTGTCAAAAGTGTGAGTAAGTACAGGTTTAAACTTGGTTAACCTATCAAATTGTGCTAACATTCGAGGACGAATATTCCTAAGGGGGGAGTATGTAACACCCCACACCTTATAATACTAGTGCAATTCAAATTAAACATGACATGGTTTGGTCAAATTAGCGGTAATTTTCAAAAGTTCTTGAATCTTGTGTTAATGGGCTTTTTGTGCGTCTAACGCTTAAGAGGGTCGAGTGTATACATGTTCTGTATCGAATTGAGGAGAGTACGGCCTTAAATGAAGTGAAATAATTGAGGTGCTTGTAGGACTTAATAAGCTAGCAGGTGAGTCACCGACTTGCTTAGCTTAAATTTGCTAGCTAAACCGAGACGAGGCTCAACGTCGAATTTGTCCAAGTTCGATTGTGAATAAAGTCTGTTTTAAGGGTGAAACTTTGGCCCATGTTTTAGCATCAT
Organism: Solanum clarkiae; assembly: GCA_011800125.2. Taxonomy (NCBI): domain Eukaryota; kingdom Viridiplantae; phylum Streptophyta; class Magnoliopsida; order Solanales; family Solanaceae; genus Solanum; species Solanum clarkiae. The sequence goes on from JAABOM020060269.1 coordinate 803, forward strand.
AAATGGGCTACATGATCAGCCCAAGAAGTATAACCAAAAGGGCCCAAAGACATCACAAGTTCTTGGATACCTTAGGCCCAACCCAAGTGAACAAGAAAGGTGAAAATAGGCAGCCCAAGTTCAACCTATTTGGAGCCCCAAAAGGTTCCAATGAAAGGAGAAAGGAGCTGCATCACCTACTTGGTGAATTAAGGCTTAGAATTACTCATTAGGTCGGCCAAATCACACTATAAAAAGGGGCAAAAGTAGCTCCCAAAAGTCATTTCTGAACTTGACCTCACAAAAATCAGATTTGCTCTCTAAGATTCCTCTCAACATTTCTCAACTTTGTGAAGCCGCCAAATGACTCTTTCAGGGTTCTTAATGAGCCTCTAAACCTTGAATACAAATATAAGTAATTATAGTTATGTATTTAGTATAGTTTTATCATGAAAAACAAGAGATAGATACTAGTTATGCTTGCTGAAATTGTTGGATAGATTCTATACTGAAAGTTGCTGCACCTTTTTCTTTTGTGTTGGTGATTTATCTATGGTTTGTGAGTTGTATTATGAATTTAACTTAGTGTTATTAATATGGTTTGAGTTATAAACATCACTCTAGGGTTGCTGCGCTTATTTTGGTTTCATTTAACAAGCGCGTTTTATTGTGTTATCTTAAGAGTTATGTTGATTGGAACTTGCGGGCTATTGTATATAAGGCTATTAGCTCACGTCCTTCATGACTTATTAAGTGCTGTTCTAATACTGTTTTAGGTCTATTTAAATGTGTAAATATTGCTGGAACAGTTTGGTTAAATTTGGAATAAGTTGGGAGTTGTCAACGTCGAAATGTAGCGAAAGAAGGTAACGTTATGCTGTCCATTTTTAGATTGTATGGAATTGTGATGTGTTATTCTTTGTGGGCTGTTGTAAGACTGTTATGACATTAAAATAGGCTTTACATAATGTGTACATGCTAATGTGTATTAGAAAATACGATTAGAGGCAGAAAGGTTAAAGGAATACGCTCGGGTTTATAACCACCCGCTTGCTGCCCATGTATTATTTTCTTATATGATTGGGATACCAAGGTGTATCTATTGGCTATTAATGTTATTTTTATCACCTACTGAATTATAGATAAGTATTTGGAGGAAGGAAAGGTTATATCGAGGTAGTAACGAGGTCATACAATGAGGTATCCAAGGTTACTTGATTTCGCATCACTTGGCATTAAACATATATCTCTCCTTGGTACATAAAGGCACTTGCCAACTCCGACACAACTATTAACCATGTCTCCACTCTTTCACATGTTCATATGATTCCATACATAGTCACCTTTAAATCTTCATACATGCTTAGGTACTAAGTTACATGAGTTCCTGTTACAAAATAAAGTTCACGAGCTGTTCCATTTCATGCGCATTTCATCATTTGTGTAATGTACTCCTTTCATTGTCATATTGTCTTATTTGAGTATCCATATGTCACATGATACATATACAGACCTACAGCTCCAATATTATGGCCACCAAAAGAATCATCTCAAAGTTAATTGAAAGATAAAGTATACAGTTTTTTATAGGTGGTAGCCCGAGGGGTGGAGATAGCACCTAGCCAGGGACGATCCTATCAACGGGGGGTAGCCCGAGGGATTGAGTATAACCTAGCAAGGGACGAACTCGATACAGTTTCACCACTGATCAGTTGGTCATTTGTTTTACAGTTATGCACAGATTATACAGTAAAGGTAAAGTATTATAAAGAACATAAAGTACATGATTCCATAGTGTAACTAAAGGTGGTCCATGATCTTCCACAGATGTATGGTTTCATTTGAGTTGTTACTTTATATATAGTATATCCTGCCATACATACTCATTATATTATCTCATACTGACGTCCCTTATGGAGGACTTACATTTCATGTTGCAGGTACAGGTGTTAGTAGATCTCCCCACTAGGAGTACTGGATATTCCGCTGTTGTCACCAAGCTCTAGGTTGCTTCGAGGCTTTGTATATATCTAGAGCTTACGTGTTTTTATTGTATAGTTTGTTGAGGCAGGGCTTGTCCTGACCCTTATCAAATGTTTTTTTATTTATAGGCTTTGTAAACTATGTAAATTAAAGTGCGGTCATGTCTAGTACTTTAAATATCGTAGCCCCAACAGCCTAGTCATATGGATTTCCTTTTAGCTAGTTATCCCTGTTTATCTGCTTAAAGGCATGTTAAAGGTAGAAATCTCCTATAATACGTACAAAAAGCACATAGATACAGGTTGGTTCTCCCAAGCCTTATTGGCAACGGGTGCCAGTCCGCCCTAACGGGACTTGGGGCGTGACAAGATCTTGAGAAGTGCAGTCTATGAAGGCCGGTCACAGTCCTTGATTTCATCTATGGCCTATAACTTTGTTCGTCTGAGTTCTCAATTCCAATTTTCCTATTTTGTTTAGGATTTGTTTTCTACTTATATAAATAGGTTTGTTTAGACACAGAGAGCAGTTACAATATCCAGCACTTGTTGCTTGAGATTGATACTTTGTTTCTTAGAGATTTCTTATGAGCTACTTTTTACATTATTTCATATTATAATCTTGTAATTTTTTTGAAGAGTTTGAATTTTGTATTCATCAATTCGTCGTTGTAAGTGTTTAATTATGTAAGTCCATAACATGATTTTTTTTCCGTCTACAACGAACATGAGTGGCTAAATCCATAATTAGGGTTATGGGAACCATGAAGAACTAATGAAGTAAAAACCGAGATAATTCGTAATCCTTAGAAAGTGTGCAAGCATCTGTTATTTATCTCTTCTTTTGAATGTTTTTTAATGGTTGAAAAAGTTAGAATTCGCCTAATTCTTACTTACTGGATCAAGGGGGAATGAATAGAAAAAATGGTAAAATAATAGGATTTGACGTGATTACACTCGTCTAATCCACCTGAGCAGATCAAGGGATGATTATCATGGGACAAGATAAGGGTTAGTAATGCAACACCTCGGGGATGGATCAAATCATATAGTGAAATTTTTCTAGTTGCTGGATAAAAAGGCTAGGTAAGCATAATTTACTAGTTCTGCATGCTACACATTAGAAAAGGTTACAATTATCTTGTTACACCAAGTTAGGAATTCATGGAAAACACAGTACCCTAGTTATTTTTTCCAATGAATTTACAACAGTTGCACTTGACTGTTTGATTCTGGTTTAGTTTTATTTATTGCAGGTTTATCAAAGAAAAAGCCTTTCGGAAAATAAGTAGATTAATTCATCCTAATTGTTTCTAATCACTCCAAGTCTAGACCTTATTCCTCGTGTAATCGACCCTAACCATTGTTACATTTTTTGAACAGAGACTGCTTATACCTTGATTTGAAGGTGTAGTTTGGCTGTGATCAATGATCAATAATATGTGACCTACACTAAGATATACACCAAGAAATATCAATAAAATCAATAAAATACCAATTATCATACACAATAACAAAAAATAAACCCATAATAAATCCATAATCAAACCTAAAAGAAAACAAGTATTTTGTAAATCATAATATGAACTAGTCACCACTAGATCAAAAAATACACCATGTAAGCACAAAAATAATCATTTTTGAAAAATCTTAATATTTACTAAACCATGAAACACCAAATACTTACCAACATACAAATCATTCAAAATATATTTTTCTAGTAAGAAAAAGGTATATTATGCTATACTTTATCTAAAAAAAAATTTAAAAAAAAATAGCCATTCACAAAGCACCAAAAATTTCATTAATAAAAAACTCTAAACATTACCAATCCATAAGCAGTATGATAAACATACATATTATAATAAAATGAAAAATACAAATACCAAATACAATCAACAAACCACAATTTAACTCCAAATCCACATCGACATACTAATCATCTAAATACATTCTTCTTACATCATAAATTGATCAAATAAACACCAAAAGATATAAAAAAAAAAAAAAAAGAAGATATAATCATTTACAAAGCACCTAAAATACCATAAATGAAAAATCCTAATTGTAATGATCCAAACCTAGGGCGTAGTCGTAATATGGCGACAGAAGAACTCCGAGGTACCTCACCCAAGCCTCTAGGTATACATTAGGTAAACAAATTAAATATGAAGAAACAACATAAGTGGAAGCTGAAAGTAATGTAAGCATAATATGAGAGTCATACATAACATGAAAGGAAATATAAGTATGAATCTGACGTAAATCCAACAATGTCTCTACTCATAACATGGATGGGGGCTCAGACAGGTCCTAGTTTACCCTCAAGATAAAGAAAAAGTTTGACTCAGCATAAGACATACCATAAAAGTAAGATAGAAGGGTCCATCCTCTAAGCATGAGGACTCACCCAATCTTGATCCTCTGATCGTCTGAATCTAGCCATCGAGGATGAGTAATGATATTACCTGCACCTATACTGTGATATAATGTAGGGATAGAGTATGCATCAGTATGTTTGAATGTACTAACTATGCGGGTATGCAATATAAAGTAATCATAGTGGAAACCTACATGACATAATATATGAAACAACACATAATACATAATGTAAACGAAAGGTTGTACCTATTCTCATCAATACATGAAGTAGCCATGAATATAAAGGTGCAAGAGAAGGTTCTACTTGTCCTCATCAATACACAATGTAAGGAATGATTATATCTATCCTCATCAAACATGAAGTAGAAGGGAAAGATGTACCTATCCTCATCAATACATGAAATAAAAGGAATAGTTGTGCCCGCCCATATCAATATGTGAAGTAAAGAGAAGGTTGTACCTATCCTCATTAATACACGAAGTAAAGGAGAGGATTGTACCCGTCCTCATCAATACATGAAGTAAAGAAAAGGTTATAGCTATCCTTATCAATACATGAAGTAAAAGGGAGGGTTGCACCGCATCCTCCTCAATATATTAAGTAAAGGGAAGGTTTTACTAATCCATATAAATGCATGAAGTAAAAGGGAGTGTTATGTTTGTTCTCATCAATACATAATAATTCATATATGGTAGTATTTACGCACTTATATGTGAAGTCATATCACAATCACATTTATATAATTCATATTCATGTAGTAATCATGTTCATATCACCTTAAATCAAGCCATGGTGATCTTAATCTCATGTCACACTCAAGTTTAAAGGTTTATGCTTAATTCAAGTTCATGTTTACATATTCCAACTCAAACTATGGTCACATTCATCATTTCCATCCAATTCATAGTTAAATGCTCATGTAGAAGCCTAGTCTATGCATGACCATGTGAGGGAAACTGAGAATAAAACATGGGTACATACAATTTGAGTTCAAAATATGATAATTAGAAGACTCATGCGCAATTCATTCATGGAAGGACATTTGAATCATAATTGAAGCTACCCATGCATGAATTCCTTGTTCATTAAATCATGTGAGTTCAAATCTCATGAAAACCTTATGATCTAATAGAATAATGTTTATTTCATATTTAAATCATCATTTAAATACAATTCATTTCATAATTCGAACAATTTGAACTCAAATCATGAAAATCATACTTAATTCATACATGAATATAGAAGAACTTAGATGAGAATTGGGCTTTATGATTAGAAGGGAATCATGAATTAATCCGACATAGGATTACGAGTTTGAATAGAAATTATCTTGGACTTGAAGCCCCCAATTGAATTCTTAGCTTGAATCTTGAGAGTAAGACTTTGGGAGTATTTTTGAGAGTTTGATTTTAAAGACTAAGTATTAGGCTTGCATGGAATGTAACGAAATATATAGAGGCTAATTTAGGAGGATAATATAGTCTATTTATGTCTCACAAAAGCTTAAAACTTAGGAAAGTACCAAAAAGACGTCACTTAAACATAACTTGAAAATGAACTAGAAACTTTCAAACCCCTTCATGGTTTGTGAACCAGCTCATGAAATTGTCCCAAGACACGAGATGGTGCATCCAAGGCTTATGGCCCCTTCACAGATCACACCACAATATATAGTAAGGTCCACAAGTCGTGGTGTATGCCCATGGTAGCACACTCATGGAAAACTTGGAAGCAGACCGCCGCGAAAAATTCCCAACAGCCATCTTTACGATCACCTTCACGACCAGTAAAGGGGTTCACAAGCCGTGGAGGTGTCCCTAGAGGGGCACCCTAGCCAAAAACTTTAAGAATCTCTTTTTTAAGCGTCGTTAAGACCTTACGAAGTTCGGGTCTTACTCTAATCATTTCCAAACTATTATACAAACGATTAAAATACCCAACATTTTGTACGACATATTCTAACCTTCAAAAATTTCTTCTTGTATACCATAAAAGCAAAATCCACAAAAATTAATTACACTATATCATATTACAATTAAACAAAAAATATAAATACCAAATATCATAACTAAATCAAAATTTAACAATGAATATGTATCAATGTTGAAACTTTAAAAAGTCCAATTTTTATAGACATAAAAAGCCTGCAACGACATAAAATTCAAAATTCTTTAATACATGAAATCTCTATAAAATTTGTTTTTATAATTTTAACAAATAAATCATGAAAAATTATCCATTGTTGATAGTCATATGTAATATATAATTAATTTCCCAAAATAAATTTTAATTGTCAAAATAATCATTCAATTGGATAAAAAATCAGCGCTATATTATAAATCTACCTATTTCATCTCATCTTCTGTCACGATAAATCAAAATAGATGTGTTGTTCATATTCCACCATTAAACAAATTAGCAGATGAAAGAAAATATTGTGTTTGATGTTTATTAGAAAACATTTTTTTTTATTTAGGAGAGAGAAACATTAATTAAGGTGTGAATTATTAGTGGTAGGTTAATAACGATAAAGAGTAATTTAAGGAAATAGATTTTCAGTAATCATGTAAAAAATTGTCCTACCAAATTTTATTCTGTTTTTTTAAAAAAAGAAAAATTATTAATTTGTTTCTTCTGTCTTTTATTTGTGTTTTGTTAAAAAAAAAAAAAGTATGGTTATGCTTGCGTAAATTAAATCTATTGCTATATTGTGGTAATAAGTGGTCTGATTTTGTACAGGGAGGTTTTTATCCCTTTTTAAATGATATTAATTAAACAATATTAAATCATCTCATTATGGGTAAAATAAATACTCATTAAATATTGTTAATATTGATAAAAGTAGTAATGATTAACGATTTTAAAATTTACTCAAAAATAAAGTATAATATATATTTGTGTAGTAGTAAATTCTCTCTCTTTTTCCTTTTTTTTTTGGTTTTTTGCGCAAATCTAATGTAAATAGATCCATTTAAATGTTCATGATTAAAGTATTTGAATTTTCACTCAAAATAATTACAAAACATATACAAATGTTATCAGTATTTAAAATAATAAAGATGTAATTCAAGGATATGAATTTAAAAATAAAGATTGTAGTTAAAGTGAGTCATTAATTAAATTTAGGTAGAAGAAAAAAAATAATTTCAACCTTTTTTTTCTAAAAATGCCCTTACTATGAAGACTATCTGCTTCATCTTCAGCTTTCCTCATCTATATCTACCTATATTATTATAAAAGCATGAATATATCACGCTTCGGGAGGGTATCTTCGGTGTGCCCGGTACTCATAAATTATTGCTAGTCCCTAAGCGAACCACTTGGTCTCATTACATTCATTGAATCACAACTAATAGTAGAGGATATCAATGAATCAAGAAATACTTTATGGAAAGAAATAACAATTCGATAATCAAAGGCCAAAAGCTAAACAACCCATCAATCAACTAAATAACACTAGTATGAAAGAAACTAGCCAAAAACATAATCCAATCACAACACGACAATCTAGTCTATAACGCCTCTAATTCATCTGACTAAATGGTTCCAATGACAGGTCTATGACTATCTCAAAATATAATAAAATAAGTCTAAACTCATAGCTAGAATAGAAACATGATATCTCCAAAAGCAAGGAAAGATCACCAATCCACTTAATGCAAACGGGTCCTCAACGAGGCGCCTGTTGATGACCACTACTACCTGTTCTGCATCATGAAAAGATGCAGGCTCAAATGAGCGTCAGTACGTGGAATGTACAAGTATATAAAATGGCATAATGAAACATGTAAAGGTAAAATAACATCAACTCAAATAGCTCAACTCGAGAAGTAGGAAACTCAATAGCAAGTTAAGAGTCTAAAGTAACAATATATTTTAGACAATGACCACTCATATACCATCTAGTTTAATCGACTTAGAGTATTATCAAAGACTATATGGAAGTTTCTCTAACCGATAACCTTTACCTATAAGCTGATGATGATACAACAAGGTGATGTCGTTGCCACATCCATCCAATACCTTGATAGGGTAAAGGATATCCCATCAGCGGATCCACAATAATAACATCAATTCCTCTTTTTAGGAAAATAGGGAAACATCCGATTTTGTGGTTCAATCCCTTCTATGCTAGCTACATGGTTATCGCGTTTGAGTTGAACCTGCTCTTACTCAATTCAGTGCTTAATACTCCTCTTAAGACTCAACATGTTCATAAGATATCAACCCTATGGTTAACTCGTTCAACTAGTCTCATTGGACATTTGTCAACTTAATTCATCACATCATCTATCAACTCTTTGGTTAGGAAAATTCTTTTAGGATTAGCTCATGACTTATAAAGAATCTCTATCATGCTTATTCCAACTCATAGTATTCGGGAAACAAAAGTAAAGTTAAAGCATTTAGGAATTCAATAGACTCTTAGTCTCAAATCATACTAATACATACCCATTTAAGTGCAATACGTAAAAATAACAAGAATTCATTCTAGTTTCATGTAGAAAAGTAAAATTATTTATTTCAAGTATTTAATTCATGAAAACTATAATTCATGCAAGATTGTATAGGAATACATTAGGATTTAAGAAAACCCTTCAAGAAACATATATGGAGGACTCCATTCGTTCACAACTCCATCAATTCGAGTTATGGGACACATGGAAGAACATAATCCATGTTCTAGTTAGCCTTACATACTTAGAAGTTTTGATTTTTCAAATGGGTTGGAATAAATCACAAGATCCTCTTGAAAACCTAGTTTTTCCTCCCTTGAAACCTTGCTCTAAGTTGGATAATGTGTTTTAGCATGAAAGAATTAAATAGATATCTTTAGGGACTTATTTAGGTACCCTTCTTTAAAATGTTACCAAAGTCATCCGTGATTCAATCTACGGTTCGCAAAAACCCTTTCGTAAATATATGGGCTACTTTTGAGGTCTCTGGATCCATTTTATGAGCCCAAACCATAGCCCATAGAAGTATCTACAACCCGTAGTTGGGTCTGTCAAGTTGGGGTCTCAAAAATGGACTTTTAGAAGTTTTTCTATGAGTAACCAGAATGGGCCATTATTCGAACCATAGCCCGTAAGTCAGTTCATAGTTATACTCTACTCAGGCAGTCCACTGTAAAACAATCATAACCTTTGACTTAAACTCCAAATGAGGCAAAATCGGTGGTGTTGGAAACTTAATTCAAAGACCTTTCATTTGGTAGGTCATAAGCCACCAAATTCTTTGTGTGCTAGAATTTATGGTCATTTAAAGTTGATCCTTGATAATATAATGTTAGAAACTCTTTGATAGGAAAGTTTTGAACTCGAGTAAGTACTAGAGGTCCCTTGTGACGCTAATCCACTTCCCATAGGTAAGAATGAATCTTGAAACACAGGTGCATGTAAGAATAAAGTTGTAGGGTGTCATAATATCTTCCTCTTGGGGTCATTCGTCCTCGAATGATGAGTACTAGGAGACCTATCAAGTTGGAACACCATCTAGAACTTAAATACACAATACTCGAATACTCATACTACAAAATCAACTTCAACTCAGGATTCAGAATTGAAAGATTATTTCTAACATCATCAGGCACGAATACAATTAAAGGCATTGCATACTCAAATACTTGTAGACTCTAGATGAGTCTCAACTCAGAGATAAGAACACAACTCAATAATGGGGAACTAACTTAGAGAATAGTAATGAATTGTTACCATCAATTTCATCATTAGGAGGCATTAATAGGTGGGGTTATCTAGCGATCATATCCTCTTCAGCTTTCCATGTGGCCTTTTTAACATACTATCTTCTCTACAATACGTTTACAGATACAACTTCTTTAGTTCTCAACTTGCGAACTTGACGATCAAGGATTTGGACTGGAATCTCTTCATAACTCAAACTATCCCATATCCCAATTCTTTCGATAGGCATAATGAAACGACCCCAAAAAGTGTCTGAAAATGTACCTCGGAAGTATCCAGAATCGTAATTTTCATATATCTCAAAATCCGTGCATGATATCAAAACTCTGACTTCATATTCTTATCCAGGGGGACAAATTGAATAGAAAATAGGTCTAACCCTGATTTAAGAGCAAACAATTAGCAATTTCAATTTTTGTAATTTTTCTTATCTAGAATCGATCTGCGATAGTGCAGTGACGTGCATATATCATGGACATGTGTTAATTTTGCCTCCCCGATAGGTCCACGTCATGAACCAATCACAAACTTGTATATTTTATTGCCAGTGATTCTTGTCTCGGTCCAAGGCCTTTGGGTCTTGGGCCTAAGTGTTCCTATGCGTGAAAATATCTATACTTAGCCTTATTTCACCCTTATATCATTTAAGACATTCCTAAATACTCACTCATACACTTAGCTAATATTTCATCTCCTAAATTCAAGTCTCAAAACTCATCCGGATCTTAAGGTTCTCATTCTAGCTTCAAGTCTCCATCTCCAATCTTCTTCAAGGTTTCTCCAAAGTCAAGTGGTAGGGTGAAATGATCCACCAACATTGTCAGTGGATTTATACCTTGATAACCATGTCAAAGAGTTTGTACCTCGGTCACCAAGGGTGGTAGGGTGCGAGGATCCATCAACCAATTGATGGGAATGGTACCTCAATCACCAAGGGTGGTAGAGTGCGATGATCTACCAATATGATAGTGGTCTCTTCTTACACTTGTATTATGTTCTATATAAGTATGATTTACAACATAGCATCTCACACGCACACCATATAGTTATATGTTATTCATTGCCTATGCTTATGCATTATGACTATGTTACTTATCTCTTGATACACTACATCCTACATACTTAGTAAATTCAAATGTAATAACGTATACTCTGTGCCTACATGATGTCACCATGTAGGAACCAGTGCCTTACTTGATCATCCTCATCTACGCGGCTAGTACGACTTCTCTCAAGCTCTTGGTGAATCCTCCATTTCAGGGATGATTTTTATGATCTCATCCTATGTTTCAATACTATCTTCTTTTATGTATATGCTGACTATGAGGGTGAGCCTGGTAGTTTGTCTTGGTCTCTGCTCTTATCTATGTAGTAGAGGTGTTGTTGGAAATGTCATGTGTAATGTTATGAGCTTTGAATCTTTCTTGAATCTTGATGTTTATGATATGGAAGTCATCCCTTAGCCCTGTTGTCCATATTTTACTCTATTGTTGTTGTATTCTATTGCTTCCATGACCAAAGATATATAATGATATGTTAAGAGGCTTGTTTAGGGTCCCTTCGAGTTTCCCATGCGCCGTGTCACATCTAGGCCCTAGGCTTGGATCATGAAAAACTTGGTATCAAAGCACTAGGTTGTTAGATCATCAGAGTCCAACACACCGCGTCAATTAGAGTCTTGTTCATGGTTGTGTTGTGCACCACAACAATGAGCCAGAGGCTATGAGGCGTTTAGGAAAATGTTTCCCTTCTTCTTAGTCTATGTCATGCTATAGAAGTTGAGGTAAGGTTTTCCCCCCTAACGATTGTCCTTTTTATTCTAGATCATTCCTAACACGAGGGGAAGAAGAGCTCGCACACTCGAGGATCAACCGGCTAATGAAGAGCTTCGGGATGCTCTCACTTTGCTTGTACAAGTTGTGGCTAACCAAGCCAACCAATGTGCCCAAGCCCCTCATGCTCCTACACTAGCATCTCGAGTGAGAGATTTCATGAGGATAAAGCCCCTAGAATTCCATAGGTCAAAGGTGAATGAAGACCTTCAAGAGTTTATTAATAAGGTTTACAAGATCTTGGTTGTCATGGATATGAGATCAGAGGATAAGGTAGAGTTGGTGACCTACCAACTCAAAGGGGTAGAACAAATATGTTACAATCAATGGAAAGAGGAGAAGGAGGTCAACAATGTGGTACTTTGGGAGGAGTTCAAGACAGATTTCCTTAATCGGTTCTTTTCTCTTGAGCTTAGGGAAGACAAATTAGTGGAATTTATGAATTTGAGACAAGGGTCTACAAGCGTGAGGGAGTATGCCCTCAAGTTCAACCAAATATCAAAATATGCACCATACTCGATGGCCGACTCAAGGTCTAGGATGAACAAATTTGTGATGGGTGTTTTCGACTTAGTGATTGAGGAATCTCGTTCCTCCATGTTGATTAGTGGCATAGACTTGTCCTGTTTAATGACCTATGCCAAACAAATAGAGGAGGAAAAGTTGAGGAAGAGGAGTAGTCATGAGGCCAAGATGGCCCGTTTTGAGGGGAAGTTTGAAAGCCGAAGGGGTGGCCGATTATACCAAGGCCAAGGGTCTTTTCATGCTTCTAATAGGGGATTTGCCAATAAATTTCCAAGGACCCAAGGTGTTGGTCTTGTGGCCCCTAATGATGTGTGCCCAAGATTTGGGCCCAAGATGTTGGCCCAAGATGTAGGCCCAAGATGTAGGCCTATGCTTGAGAGACGCTAATGCATGCTATGGTTGTGGGAAAGTGGGTCACAAAAAGGTTGATTGCCCTCGTGATCACAACAAGGGTAAGGATTTTCGCTCTCAAGGCCGGGGTAAAAATGTGGTCCCTTTGGAAAGAGGTGGTCAACAAGATGGTGCCCCAAGGAACAATTGGTTTTATGCTTTACATGGGAGGCAAGGGGTTGATGAGGTGCCCGACTTGTTATCAGTAATGTTGAAAATCTTTGATTTTGATGTGTACGCATCGATTAATCCAGGTTCTACTCTTTCTTTTGTTACCCCCTTTGATGCCAAAAAGTTCCGTATTGAGCCCGAATTATTGTGTGAGTCATACGAGGTGTCTTCTCCTATTAGTGCATCTACTGTTGCTACAAAGGTCTATAGAAATTGACCCATTTGCATCTTGCATAAAATATTGCTCTGTGACCTTTTTGAGTTGGACATGGTTGATTTTGATGTCATTCTTAGGATGGATTGGTTGCATGCATACTATGCCTTTATTGATTGTAGAACACGTAGGGTCAAATTCCAATTCCCAAATGAACCCATCCTTGAGTGGGAGAGTCAAGATGTGGTGGTCAAGGATAGGTTCATCTCTTGCATTAAAGCTCGTAAGTTGATCTCTAAGGGGTATCTTTATCATCTTGTGAGGGTTATAGATGTGGAGTCCAAAGTCCTTCATATAGAGTCGGTTCCGGTTGTAAATGATTTCCATGATTTCTTTCCAAAAGTCCTTCCCGGTGTTCCTCCCAAAAGGAAAATAGATTTTGGTATAGACCTCCTCCCCGATACTCAACCCATTTCTATTCCCCCTTACCGCATGGCCCCAGCGGAGTTAAAGGAGTTAAAGGAACAATTGAGGAACTTGTTAGAGAAGGATTTCATTAGGCCTAGCCGATCACCTTGGGGTGCAACCAGTGTTGTTTGTGAAGAAGGATGGGTCTCTTAAAATGTGCATTGACTATCAGCAACTTCATGGGGTCACCAATTGCAAAGGGCTAGCCACTTCTCTAAGATTGATCTTCGGTCTAGGTATCATCAAGTGAAGGTGAGGGAGTGTGATGTTCCTAAGAAGGACTTCCAGACTAGCTATGGGCATTATGAGTTTGTTGTGATGTCATTTGGGTTCACAATGCAGCGACCATCTTCATGGATCTTATGAATAGGGTCTTCAAACCCTACCTTGATTCGTTTGTTGTGGTCTTCATTGATGATATTTTGATCTATTCATATAGTAAGGAGGAGCATATGGGTCATTTAAGGGTAGTGTTGCAAAGATTGAGGGAAGAGAAATTGTATGCTAAATATGAGAAGTGTGAATTTTGTTTGAAAGAAGTTTCCTTCCTAGGTCATGTGGTGTCGGGAGATGGTATTAAGATGGATCCTCAAAAGATGGATGTGATTAGAAATTAGCCTAGACCATTGACCCCGTCAGATATTAGGAGCTTCTTGGGCTCGGCGGGTTACCATCGGAGATTTGTGAATGGGTTCTCTTCTATTGCTTCTCCCAAGACAAAATTGAGTCAAAAAGATGCTAAGTTTGTGTGGACCGATGAGTGTGGAAAGAGCTTCCAAACATTAAAAGATAAGCTTATGTCCGCTCCTATATTGTCACTACCGGATGGGCTAGAGGGGTTTGTTGTGTATTGTGATGCTTCTTGAATTGGTTTGGGATGTTTTCTGATGCAAAATGGTAAGGTCATAGCTCATGCTTCTAGGCAACTCAAAGTGCATCAAAAGAACTATCCTACCCGTGATCTTGAGCTAGCGGTCGTGGTATTTGCATTTGAGATATGGTGTAACTATATGTGGGGTGAATGTTGATGTTTCACCAATCATAAGAGCCTGCAATATGTCTTCACTCAAGAAGATCTCAACTTAAGGCAAACAATGTGGTTAGAACTTCTTAAAGTCTATGACATGAGTGTGTATTATCATCTTGATAAGGCTAATGTGGTGGTGGATTCTTTGAGTAGGGTTTCCATGGGTATCCTAGATCACGTTAAAAGTGGTGATGAAGAGATGGCTAGGAAGGTCCATCGGGTGGCTATTTTGGGGGTTAGGTTGGAAGAAGTTGATAATGTGGGTGTTGTTGTTGATGATGGTTCCAAATTGTCATTGGTTGAGGAGGTGAAAGCTAAGCAAGATCTTGACCCCGCTTTGTTGGAATTAAAGGCATTGTTAAAAGATGGTAAGGTGGAGGTTTTCTCCCAAGGGAGAGATGGTACCCTTAGATAACAAGGTAGGTTGTGTGTGCCTTGCATTGATGGCTTGAGAGAGAGGAATCTTGATGAGTCTTATGGTTCTTCCTATTCTTTTCACGCCGATTCTACTAAGATGTATAGGGATTTTTGAGAGGTGTATTGGTTAGGAGGCATGAAGAAAGACATTGCAAAGTTTGTATCTGGTTGCCATAGTTACCAACAAGTCAAAACTGAATATCAAAGGCCAGGTGCCCTAACCCAAAACATAGAGGTTCCTACCTGAAAGTGGGAAGAGATTAATATGGATTTTGTGGTTGGGTTGCCGAAGACTAGAAAGGGTTTTGATTCATATGGTTTATGGTTGATAGGATGACAAAATTGGATCACTTTCTACCGATTAGGACTACATATGGGGCTGAAGATTATGCTAGGTTGTACATTCATGACTTGGTGAGCTTGCATGGGGTTCTTTTAGCCATCATATCAGATTGTGGTACACGATTCACTTCACACTTTTGGAGGTCTTCCCAAAGAGGTCTTAGAATCAGCGTAAAGCTTAATACGACCTTTCACCCTCAAACGGATGGCCAAGTCGAAAGAACTGTCCAAACACTTGAAGACGTGCTTAGGGTTTCTGTATTGGAGCCTAAGGGTAGTTAGGATGGTCATCTTTCATTGATTGAGTTTGCGTATAACAAGAGCTATCATTCTAGTATCGGTATGGCTCCTTTTGAGGCTCTCTATGGTAGACATTATAGATCACAGAGTGGTTTGAGGTTGGAGAGGTGGCTCTATTGAGTCCGGGTCTGGTTATAGATTCTATGGAGAAGGTAAGGATGATTAGAGAAAGGTTGAAAACAGCCCAAGGTCGCCAAAAGACTTATGCCAATGTGGGGAGAAGGGATCTCGAATTCAAGATTGGGGATTGGTTTTATTTGAAGGTGTCACCCATGAAGGGTGTGGTCTATTTTGGTAAGAAGGGAAAGTTAAGCTCTAGGTACGTGGGTCCTTATAGGGTGGTAAGAATGGTTGGTAAGGTTGCCTACGAGTTGGATTTGCCTAGAGAAATGGAATTGGTTCATCCGGTCTTTCATGTGCCTACGTTGAGGAAGTGTGTGGGTGATCCTAATGATATGGTGCCTCTTGATGTTTTGGGAGAAGTTGAAGAAAACTTGAGATATGAAAAAGTTCCAGTAGAGATCTTTGATAGGCAAGTGAAGAGGTTGAGGAACAAAGAAGTTGCTTCCGTTAAGGTCCTTTGGAGGAACTAACAAGTCAAAAGTGCTACTTGGGAGGCCGAAGCGGATATGCAAAAGCGATGCCCTTAT
The DNA here is from genome assembly GCA_011800125.2 of Solanum clarkiae. Lineage (NCBI taxonomy): Eukaryota > Viridiplantae > Streptophyta > Magnoliopsida > Solanales > Solanaceae > Solanum > Solanum clarkiae. Next base: position 17,125 of record JAABOM020060269.1, read on the forward strand.
CTTTTCTACTCCACTCATCCTAAGGTATTGATCTAAGTCCTTTATATGATCTCAGGTCTTAAGTTCAGCCCTCATGTCATTGCATATATTCATGTTTAGGTTGACAAGTTCATGATGATTTTACACTTATGTTGAGATTTTTCAAATGATGTTTAAGTGCATTGTTGCATCCTTATGTGGGCTGAAATTGTCATTTTTCCATCTCTCATATAGGTTTCTTTGACATTTGGAGATGAATGTTCCCAAGGTGGAGATATTGAAAAGACCCCAAAAAGTGCCTGAACATGTGCCTCGTAAGTGCTCAGAATCATAATTTTCATGTATCTCAAAATCCGTGTGTGATATCGAAAATTCAACTTCATATTCTTGTTCAGGGGGTCAAATTGAGTGGATAATGGGTCTAATCAAGATTTAAGAGGAAACAATTAGCAATTCAATTTTCATAATTTTTCTTATCCAAAAACAATCCGTGACAGTACCGAAACTTGCACCTGTCGCGGACATGTGCTAATTTTTCCTCCGCAATAGGTCCGCATCGCGGACCAGATGTGGACCTGTGTATTTTGTTGCTAGTCATTTTTATATCGGTCTAAGGCCTTTGGGCCTTGGGCCTAAGTGTTCCCATGCGTGAAAATGCCTATACTTAGTCTTATTTCACCCTCATATCATTCGAGATATTCCCAAACAATCACTCAAACACTTAGCCAATATTTCATCTCCTAAATTCAAGTCTCAAAACTTATCCGGATCTTAAGGTTCTCATTCAAGCTTCAAGTCTCCATCTCCAATCTTCTTCAAGGATTCTCCAAAGTCAATGTGTGTGGCTTTCTTTCATGGGTTCCTTTCACTCATGATATCTAAGCTCTCTTTTACCTAAAATTGCATGATGTAAAGTTGATTTACTCATGGGTCTTATTTATTATGAATTTCACTGCACACTCTGTTGGGGTTTAATGAAATTTCGGTTGTTTTAGCATGTTTTAAGTTATAAATCTAAGATCTATTGTGAGTTTTGATGAAGGGTGTTGATGTGTGTTGCTTGATGGTGTTACCAAGTATCTATTGATAGTTTTACATTGAATTTTCTAGCAGTATTTCACTCTTAAATTGTATGTTTTACACTAGTACTACACACCCGCCAAGTGTTTGATAAAATGTCCGGTTATGGTTATCTTAAGGAATTGAAGGCTCAATGCATGTCTTATGAGTTGAACGACTATATTATTATGAAATGAATATATGTATGTGGTTTTCTCCTATATAGTATTGGAATGTGACCATAGCCTACTCGGGGGTTGCGCGCCGGGTAACCATGTTGAGGGGTTTGTACCTTGATAACCATGTCGAGGGGTTTGTACCTTGATAACCATGCCAAGGGGTTTGTACCTCAGTCAGCAAGGCTGGTAAGGTGCGATGAGCCACTGACCAATTGATGAGGTTGGTACCTCAATCAGCAAGGGTGGTAGAGAGCGATGATCCACCATTATGATAGTGGTCTCTTCTTACACATGTATTATGTTCTATATAAGCATGATTTACTACATAGCATCTCACATGCATGCCATATTGTTATGTGCTACTCATTGCCTATGCTTATGCATTTCGACCACGTTACTTATCTCTTGATACACCGCATCCCACATACTTAGTACATTCAAACGTACTAATACATACTCTATGCCTACATGATGTCACCATATTGGAACCGGTGCCTCACTTGATCAGCCTCCTCCATGAGGCTAGTATGACTTCTCAAGCTCTTGGTGAGTCCTCCATTTTTGGGACAATGTTTATGATCTCATATTATGTTTCAAGACTATCTTCTTTTATGTATATGTTGACTATGAGGGTGAGCTTGGTAGCTTGGCCCCCCACTCTTGGCCCCCCACTCTTATCTATGTAGTAGAGGTGTTGTTGGACATGTCATGTGTAATGTTATGAGCTTTGACTCTTGATGTTTCTGATATTGAAGTCATCTCTTAGCCCCACTGTCCCTATTTTATTCTATTATTGTTATATTTTATTGCTTCCGCGACCAAGAATGTATAATAATATATTAAAAAGCTTGCTTGAGGTCCCTTTGGGTTCCCCATGTGCCTTATCACATCTAGGCCCTAGGCTTGGATCATGACACACGACCAAGGACAAATCTCCCAAACACTTCTTAAGCATAGAAATGTGAATGACCAGATGGATAGCCCTTAGCTCTTGCGGTATCTCCATCTCATAAGCAATGTTTCCCACTCTCTTCACAATTTGGTATGGACTAATTGATGTCACCCAAGTTACACCTCCTTTTAGAGGATAAAGCAGTCGTTGTCAACAAATAGAACCTAACCAATGTTAGGGTCGAACCCATAGAAAACACGTAGACTCAAGAGAATGCAATGATTATAATTCAAGTAGTTAACCAACTTACTTCCCAAAAAAGGGGGGAGGGGTTTATAACAATTAATGGAAAAATAAACTAACAAATGCAAGAGAGAAATTAATATGGAGAGAAACTTAGGTTTTGTATTTCCCATGATTCCCTAACTCAGTATCACTAGATAATCTAACTCTTTTCTAGTGTGTAGCATGCAGGACAGTAAGTTAAGTTCACCAAGCCCTTTGGTCAAAGGTGAGATGTGAATTTCACTATGTGACTTGGCTCATCTCCATAGTGTGCATTACTAATCCTTACCTATTAGTCCCAGTATAGCCTCCCCTTGGCCCAGTTTGGTTGATTAAACGAGAACACGTCAATCGAATCATATTAATTAATCTCTTTTCCTATTCATTACTACCTTGGTACAGTCAGTAAAACTAGGCGGGTTCTAATGTTTGCCACCATCATAAAACTTGCAAAACGAAGAGAGTTAATTAATACGTGCATACAAACTTTCGAAGAATTATGAATTACCCAGTTTTACTTTTTAGTTCTTCATGGTTCCCACAACCCTGTGGATTTAGTTACTCATGCTTTGTGCAAATGCAAGAATTATGTATTGAAGAAACATAATTGAACACTTACACAATTGAATTAAGAATAAGTAAATTCGACTTCAATGAGAATCACAAGCTTAAAGATTCAAAGACTCTCTAAGGTAATCTCACTATTTTCTCTCTGTAATTACTGAGTTCTCTGATTATTAGAAGAAAACTTATGAAAAATAACCCAAAAACCCTATTTATAATAAGTAAAATACAAGTTCTAAACATAATAGGATAATTGGTTGCACACCATAAGAAAGAGCTTTATGGGTCATATTGCATTCTCGGGCCTGTAATTGGGGTCTCGTATAAAGCTGCTAGAAATTTGGACTCTAAGTCTGCGACACCTCTATATGACTCGTAAAGTGGTTTACGAACCATATGAAGATTTCGTCTGATGAATCTTCAAAAAGTCTCAATCTCTGATCTTCAAGGGAAGAACCATAGTCTATGATCGTACATCATTCCATGACTCATCTGCATGTTTGTAAAACCAACTTCAGAAAATCCTCCCCTCACTTTAATTGTTCACGAAACCACTTCATGACCTGTAGGATCCTCTATGGCCCATAAACGGTTTCGTATTTCATCAAAATTCAGCATCTTCTATAGTTCTTCCCAAAATCAAGACCAAACTTGTAATCCTGCAAACACAATAGAAAAATACATAAAATCATCTAACATCATATTGAGAACACATAAAATTCCAAGTTTTAAGCATCAAAAGTGTTGTATTTTGGCAGCCATCAACATCCTCAACTTAAAACGGTTACTTGTCCTCAAGCAACGGACTCAATCTACATAGATAATACAGTAGCACACAAGACTTCAGTCTAATGGCATACATCACATAAATCTCAAACTCAAATACCCACACCACCTTTTCAAAATAAAATCAGATAGCCATCTAAAAATCAATACAGACTAGTGCATGTGGCAATGCAGCTATGACAAGTGAGGTACTATCAATAATCTACATGAATAAGTCTAGTGCTAACAATGCAATACAAGTGCCCTCATAGAAATAAGTCTCACATTTTACACTTAATGATGTTTTCATGTATAAACTTGGGACTATGCAAAATCACTCACTCTCACAAAAGATATTCATGTATCATGCCTAATATTATAGGCTTGCCCCTATAATCATGACTAAGACCTTCAACTACTTGGACTAGGATCATTGTCAGACTTTCTAGGCTTGTAATGTAAGCTCAGAGAGCATTGATATGGTATTTTAGGAAGATAGTGACCAGAGGCCCTCCTTAGCACAGCGTTTTTCTACACTTTTGCCCTACCAACTCTGTCATTTTCATCTCACTCTCCCTTCCTCCTATCTCTAGCTTTTCTAGGTGCTTTCTTTTTCTTTTAGCATTTTACCTTACTTTTACACTTCATTTTTCTTTTTAGCTCAGAAACTAAGGCATCACTTATTTTTCTTGCACCCAGTACATGACTTTTCCCTTTTTCTCTGTAGCACTAACTCCCTTCCCTATTTTTGTGCTTCACCCTTATACCGGTCACCCTCAACTTAGGCTTTTGGATCATGTTGAGGTACACATTATCCATCCTCAGAACCAGGGCAACTTTTGGCTAGCTGCCTTCAACTTAGGCTTTTTGCCTCAGTTTAGGTACACAATGTTCAAGGAAAGACCAAGGCTAATTTTAGGATTTTACAACTAACAAGCTAGGTTAATCAAGAGTTTTCAAAGAATAGGTACATGTTAGGCTCAAACATTAGGAACAAGGGATATATTATAGTTTTGATTGGTCATTTAGGCTAAGTGGACCATTAAGAACAATGGCCTAAGATCCTTTCCTAATTCAATTAATCTACAGTCTAATTTAGAGTAATAGGGCAAGTTCTGAATTAGCACGAAGCACATGAATTTGGCAATTAAAGCTCACACTCGCATGGCACTACCTATATTATCAACAAAAGACTCTCAAATCATGATTTTCATTTAACTTTTCCTCACTTATCAGAATAAACATTGTCAACACACATAAACATGCATCGTTGCTATCTAAACTACTAATCAAAATTTTTGGTGGGTATCATTTTTCAAACAAAACACAAAAGCATGCTATATGCCACAGGTATTAGAACTCTATGCTACACATACTACCTAAATATCTTAAACATGCCGGTTCAACAGAAAGTAAATATTCATAGGGAAAATGAACACAAGCAAGAAAATGCCAGGACCAAAAATTAGGGTAGTTATGGATCCAAGCTACTCAGACTTCACTAAGGCCCACAACTATCCACCCCATCTAAAAGATGTGCATTGTCCCAAATGCACGCAATCAAAGAAAAATAAAACATAATAGGCCAGAAATCATGCCTGGGCGCCTAAGTGCTAGTGTGTCTACCTTGGGTTGCCTCCCAAGTAGCTCTTGATTTATTGTCACTGCATGACATAGATGGATTGAGTACGCAGACTTTCTAAAGCTTTTGTGCGCCCTTGTCACTAGCTGTAGCATGTTCGGGGTTGCTCCCCCCCACTCCACAACTATGGTGCTAGCCATCATACCTCTTTGAATCTGATTTAATTGGGCTGACACGTATCCAAACTGACGGTCAAGTCATTCGATCGCCACAGAGTGGTGTTCCATTTTTTGATTTATACTTACAATGTCAGACTTAATCTCACTCAAGGTCTCATCCTATGCGTCAGCCCTCCGCAGCAATTGGCTAAGCATTCCTCAACTCTAGAATTCCTGGTCCTCACATCTTAATTGTAGGGGGAACATAACGGCTGCTTGTGCAGCCATTCTTGCAACTCCCCTCTGTGTCTTCTTCTCGTCCCCTCTATGAGGTGCGACAACTTTCTTGGGTTCTTTTAGACGTGGTTAGCTCTCATGTTTGCCTCACTAGCATCTCCATATTAGCATTATTTTGGGAAAGCATCCAGATGAACTCCTCATTTATTCTTGCTTGCTTTGGACTTATGCGAGCCACACTTGAGCATTTAGTCAGAAGTTCCTTTGTGGGCCTACACACATGATTCAATCTGGCCTCATATCTATCTGCTCAGCAATTTCTACTTATGGTTACTCTACATATACTCCTCCTATGATGGTGTCGGCACATGCTTGACTGTTTGCATCTAAGGCTTGGTAGAATATCTCAACCAGGGCATTATCTGCAATGTCCGGGCCCGGACACTCCTTAAGTATTTGGTGAACCGCTCCCAAGTAGTACTGATCGAATCACTAGGAAGTTGCTCAAAGTTGTTGATCTGGTCCTTCACTTGAGCTTCTTCGATCTAGCAAAGTACCTCTCCAAAAAGGCCTTCTATAAGTCTGCCCAACTAGTGATCAAACTCTACGGGAGCTCAGATAGCCATAATGTTACATTGCATGTAAGAGACAATGGGAAGACATGAAGTCCCATAGTATCCATAGACAGATTTTGTGTTTCCATCACACTCTTACAGACGAATGCAACGTGTAGGTGGCTATGAGGACCCTTCGATTGTAATCCCACAAATAGCCCATGATTCTGCAGCATATGAAGCAACCCACTCGAGACTGTGAATTTTGTGTCTGCTAATAGTGGTGGAAACACAATAGCCCCAGTCACCTCCTAGCTATAGGATTCAACCTATATTGATTCCACTGATAAGAATTGGCATTAAAATGCTAAGGTTGTGGATCAATATCCTCAAGAGGAGATGGGTTCTCGTGATCAGCATATTCATTATCATTCCTGTTCAGAGCTGCATTAGCTGCATTATTGGCATTGTCTTGTGTCATTCTCCTCAATGTTTGGTGAATTTTTAGGTCAAACGAAGTTAAGGGGTTGCCTTGACTCCGGGTGTTGGGCATACACTACACTTACACCTTGAAAAAGATCAAAAACAACAAAAACTTAAAAGATGAGAAATAAGGATTAATACTCAAATCACTATGAATTAACTAAGCCTAGCCGTATTCCTCAGCAACGGCGCTAAAATCTTGATGTTACCCAAGTTATATCTCAATTTAGAGGATAAACCGGTCGTTGTCAAGAAATAGAACCTAACCAAGGTTAGGATCGAACCCATTGGGAATACGTAGACTCAAGAGAATTCAATGATTGCAATTCGAGTAGTTAACCAACTTACTTCCCCAAAAGGGGGGTTTTGCAATAATCAATGGAAAAATAAACTAACACAAGAGAGAAATCAACATGGAGAGAAACTGGAGTTTTGTGTTTCCCATGATTCGCTAACTCAATATCATGGATAACCTAATTCTTTTCTAGTGTGTAGCATGCAAGATAGTAATTAAGTTCACCAAGCTCTTTGGTCAAAGGTAAGAGGTGGATTTCACTATGTGACTTGACCCATCTCCATAGTGTGCATTACTAACCCTAACCTATTAGTCCCAATATAAGCTCTGCTTAGACCAGTTTGGTTGATGATGAGAACACATCAATGAATCATGTGAATTAATATCTTTTCCTATTCATTACTACCTTGGTCCATTCAGTAATACTAGGCAGGTTCTAATGTTGGCCACCATCAGAAGACATGCAAAATGAAGAGAGTTAATTAATACATGCATGCACACTTTCCAAGAATAATATAATATCTGGTTTTACTTTGTTAGTTCTTCATGGTTCTCGTAACCCTAGTTGTGGATTTAGCTGCTCATACTTTATGTAGATTCAGAAATTATGAATTGGAAAACATAATTGAACACTTTACAAGAAGCCCCAACTTCAATGAGAATCACAAGCTTAAAGATGAAATTAAAGTACAAGTGTTCTCAAAGACTCTCCAAAGTAATCTCACTATTTTCTCTCCCGAATTACCGAATTCTCTGAGTATTAGGCAAAAACTTATGAAAACAACCTAAACCTACTTATAATAAATAAAATACAAGTCCTAAACATAATAGGTAACTAGCTGGCATACCATACCAAGGGGCACAGTTTGTATTGCATTTGATCCATAATCGGAGTCTTATACAAAGCTGCTGGAAATTTGGACTTCAAGTTTATGATATCTCTATACGACTTGTAAAGTGGTTTACGATCCGTAAGGGGGTTTCGTCTAATAAATCCTCAAAAAGTCTTAATCTCAGATCCTCGGGGCATGAACAATGGTCTATAACTTGTAAATCATTCCACAACCCATCTGCATGTTCATAAAACCACTTCAAAAACTCAATCCCTCACTAGAATTGTTCACGCAACCACTTCATGACCCGTAGGATGGTCTACGGCCCCTGAAGGGTCTCGTATTGCATCAAAATTCAGCAATTTCTGTATTTCTTCCTAAAATCAACCTGTAATCATGTAAATACAACACAAAAACACATAAAGCCAACTAACATTGCATTGAGAACACACAAAATTCCATGTTTTATGCATCAAAACTGTTATATTATTGCAGCACATCACCAATTTATCAAGGACTCAACCTTACTTTCTTCTCAAATCTCATTACACCCTTTATATGTGACACTTTCAAGTATAACCAATTGTTTACTCCAAACTCTAGGTCCCTACTCCTAACAATCAGTGTAGGACTTCTGATTACTCTGTACAATTGCCAATCTCTCTTAGACGATCAATACTTTCTCCATAGCTCGGTATGCCATCTCTATCCCAATCAACCTTGCTTCACCTACCTCAAACCATCCAATTGATGATTTATATCTCCTCGCACAGTGGGCTACATAATGAGTCATTTTGGATGCTCGAATGAAGGATGTTATTGTAGGCAAACTTAATAATGGGGTAAATGATCATCCCAATTGACTTTGAAGTCCATGACACATGATCTCAACATATCTTCCAAAGTCTGTATCATACGCTCTGGTTGGCCATCGGTTTGAGGGTGGAAAGCAATTCTAAGGTTCACCTTTGAACCTAAACCTTTTTGAAAGGACTTCTAGAATTGGGCAGTGAACCAAGCTCCCTATATGATATGAAAGAAAAAGCAACTCCACGCAATCTAACAATCTCTTGAATATACAATTGGGCATAATCCTTTGTCGTATTAGTAGTCTTTATCATAAAAAAGTGAGTTGATTTAGTCATCCTATCACCAATCACCTAACCCAACAATCCATGACTCACATAAGTAAATATGCTGTTTTAAGAGAATATTATACTTTTGAAAAAAGACTCAGTGTTATGCAACTCGATTTTAAAAACATTCTATACTTTATCAAGTGTTGCTTAGGAGTTTATGTTAATCGACATAACTCCCATCACCTTTAATTTGGTGATGTACAATGAAGACAATGTTTTTGCCAGGCCTGTCCAATACTTGCAAAGGTAAAGGACGATCAACTCTCTCTCTTGGATCCAAAGTAAATGTCCTCATTTTAGGACATGAGTCGCCCGAATTAACAGCAAAATTATCCTACGCTGGCAACGCAGTTTATGTATTGGAGTCATTACTAACTCGTATCTATATCGGTGCTCAATATTTCTCTTAAGACTAAATATGATCAATTCAATCAACTCTTTAGATTTACTCCCATCAAGTTCAATCCAAATCCTTCAACAAATCAACAATCAAGACTGTCAATCATGCATACTATCGAAACTCATCAAATTATTCAAGAATCTAACTCATATGGTCATTTAAACTTTAATCAATCACTCTTATCACGTAAAACACATAAGATGCTCATTATACATGCACAGATAAGTGATATTCTCTTCATGCTCATGTTTCTCAATTCAGACACTCACAATCGTGATCTTAACTCAGTCAATGCAGCAAGGATTATACAAGATGATGCAATTTAGGGTTCACAAATGTCACACATGATTTAATGCTCCAACTTCCTTCAACCAGCATACAACTTATCAGTTCATTCATAAATATGGATGAAAACTCCTTAGGTAATATGAATAATTCAAAGTTTAAGATTATGGGACTTCTCTACTCAATTCCTATACTCTAATTCAATCATGAGGATGAAAGGGCACGTGGATGAACCTAACTCAATTCTTTAAGTATCCTTACATACCTGAGGTGATGTTTGAAAGATAACTTCTACAGGTTTCTGCTCCGATCGTTCGAATCTGTTGCTTCTCTTCTCCTCTTCTTAGCCCTAATTTTTGTTAGAATTGCGTAGAAAGCTTATGAATGAGTTTTAAAATCCCTTTTAAATAAAAAATGACCAGTATAGGTCATGGCTTGAGTTTAGGAGGGGTGAAAAAAGTCTAGAATGTCTCTAAAAATATTAAATTTCGTATTACGGTGAGCCAAGTCCATGTCGCGGACTTGCTCTCTCCATGTACAAATTTAGTCAAAAAATTTTTGATTAATTTTCTAATCCCGTAGAAAATATTGAAATCACCATTAAGTGCAAATCCATTCAAGTCCCACGACACGGACCTGTTGTGCACTCTTTTGGGAATTCATTTTCACCTGAAAAATTATCTTTCGATTCGATTGCTCTAAAATTCAACCAGTTCATTTTTTCACACCATTTATCATGCTGATCACGATTTCAGCCTTAGATTTACCGAAAAATTTGAAAAAATATATTACGAAAGCGTTCCCTCATCTAAAGATATTTTGATAATTTTACCGAGTGTAACATTAATGGTCAAACTAAGAATTACAAATCATGATTTAAAAGTTTATATTTTTCAAAACCCAGTGTCATGCGCTAGGAAAAATATAAAATAAATCAGCTAATCAAACTGAAAGTTAAACTAAATATAAATGTGTGATCTTAAAAGAAAAAAAAATAGATTTCATGAAATTGAATGCTCTGTTAATGAGTAATAAGTGTTTTTGGCCTTCCAACCATTTGGTAAAATAATCAGATTAAAGGTCAAAGTAAATGCAAGAAAATTAAATGTGTGATCTTAAATATTAAATACCCTATTAATGTGTAATATTTAATCATTTTAGTTTTTTATAGTTTGTTACAGTTATTTTTTAATTAACACAAACAACAACATTACCCCAATGCCTCAAAGGCTCCCGGCCATTGCGGGGTAAGGGGGGTCGGATGTATGCCGCCTGACCCCTATGTTTAAAAACATAGCGCGACTGTTTCCGAATGACCCATGATGAGCGTCGAAATTTGCATTGACTAACTGCTACTTCACAATTGAAAGAAGCGCAGACAGTTTAAAGAGCCATTTTGCTTTATTCCATCATACCCCAAACACAAACATGAAAATTCTTGTTGTTCTATTTATTTAAGAACTTTCATAATGGTGATAAGGTATTTTTTTTTATTTTTCAAAAAATCCGTTGGAGATTGTAATGGTAATAAAAAAAAAATATAATAACCATAATATACTAAGTGACACACGTAAGAAGACAATTGATCCATCTTATAAAACTAAAAATAAAAATAAACAAAAAGGAACATAAAAATTATTTTTAAAAGACATTAGAGAGAATGAAATGATGAACCAGAGCTTGAACTTGAATATCTAATAATTTTGTGATTTCATCAACTAGATTCATATTTCCCGATATTTTTTAATTATTTTTTATTGGAGAAAATGAGGGAGATTATTACCACTTATATAAGAGATGAGGGAAAAAAAAGTAAATGATAAGATAATATAGTAATTTATGGTCCTCTTATCTTCTTGTGCCAAATTTATTTTAAAGATGTGTATCAATTTACGGTCCTTTTGTGTCAAAAAGGATTTAAGATATATTCATGGCCGTTTTAATAAGATTTGGGTCCCTAAAACTAAACTTTATAGAGAGACTTTATTTTTTTTACTTGGCAAGTATAAATTGAGTATTTATAGCATACTTAGTGTACTCCTACTAAAATAAGTACTCTAGTTATTTTTTAAAATGTAAAATGGCAAATTGGGTGTCACGTTATTCATATTGTGTTGATATTACTAATTCAGAACAATCTGTGCTAGAATCCATGCATATTATTACACAAAATACTCTTTTTTTATAAAAAGAAAATATGCACTTCATGATTCACCAAACAACATCTTAAAATTGATCCAAGAGTGTTAATAATGAAACGCCCCAAAAATGTGCTTCGAAAATGCCCATAATCGTAATTTTCATATATCTCAAAATTCGTGTATGATATCAAAAATTCGCCTTCAGATTTTCGATCATGGGGAAAATTGAGTGGGAAATGGGTATAACCCGGATTTTAGAGGACCCATAATGAAGAATAATTTTCGCTAATTTTCAAATTTAAGTGGCCATCCGCGGCCTGGCCGCCTGGCGCGGATTAGTGTTGGAGGGCAGTTTGCGTCTGGACCGCGTCGTGCCAAAGGTGCGGACCAATGTATTATTTTTCTTATTTTTTATATCTCGGCCAAGTGCATTAGGGTCATGTGCCCATGCACACTAATACTTGAAAGTACATATGCTTAGCTATTTTTCAACCATATATCACTCAAGACCCTCTCAAAAACTTCTCCAAGACTTAACCAAATATTTCATTTAAATTTCAAGGATTTCAAGCCTAACTATGGAACTCAAGGATTCTCCTCATGCTCCAAGTTCTCTTCAAGTCTATATCAAGAAAATCCAAGTTTAAGGTATGTGGGTTTCATCCATTGGGTCCTTTCACCCATGGAGCCCAATCTTCCTTTCTATGAAAATTGCATGATTTCAAACTATATTGTCTATGAATATTTTTTATTATGAAATATGAGCATGATTTATGTAGGAGTTTTACTAAGTGTTGTTGATTATGCATGAATATCTATTTTAAGCTCATACTATGAGTTAATCTTGTCTACTGATACTATGTATGATTTGAACTATGTAAGCTATGAATTACGATGAACTTTTGAGATGGATTTCATAATATTTCATTTGGGATTTTATTGAAATGTTGGTGGGTTGATTTCAAATTATTTTATTCATGCTATTTCACTCTTCAATTGTATGATTTTGAACTAACATCATGAACCCACCATGTGTTTGATAAAAAGTCTTTTTAAGGGTTCTTAAAGTTATTGATGATCTACTGCATGATTTATGAATCAAGTGACTTCATGATGACTTTAGGCTTTCAAAATGTATTGAATTCATGAACATGTTTGTGATATTGTAAATGTCAAATTAAGCCCTATTTCAAGATTTTTACCCCTTGTGAGCCATTCATGTTAAAGCAGGGTTCATATATGATTATGATCTACTCTCATGTTATCATGTTTGGCTTGCCTTGGTAAGTAGCCCACACCTTGTCGAGGAGGTGTCATGTCTCTGTCACCTTGTCGAGGGGGTGTCATACTTCGGTCACTTTGTCGAGGAGGTGACATGCCTCAGTCACCTCGTCACTTTATCGAGGGGCTTTCATACCTCGGTCACCTTGTCGAGTGGGTATTATGCCTTGGTCACCTTGTCAAGGGGTGCCATGCCTCGGCCACCTTGTCGAGGGGGTGTCATTCCTATGATTCCAAGTGGTAGCCCGCTCAGTCTATGTCTGTTAAAGTCTCTTCCCATGCATGTATTACGTACTGCACAATTTAAATGATTTACAAGTATGTTTTACTTCAAGCGTTGAATACATGTTATATTGAGATTGTACTTATCTATTGCTTATGATTATGCATTTTGACTATATTAGCTTATGTCTTGTTGCATTACAATGCACATACTTAGTACATTCAAACGTACTAACACATACTCTATGCCTACATGATTTTACCATGTAGGGAACATAGCACCTTTTGATCATCCTCCACGTGTCGGTACTTCGGAGATTAGCTTTGGTGAGTCCTCAAGTCCGAGGATACTATCTATGTTACTCTTGCTATTTTGAGAATTCTTTATGTTGAAAGCTTGTTACTATGAGAGTGAGCCCGAAAAGTATCTTGGCCTCTGCTCCATTCTATGGTAGAGGTGTTGTTGGATATTATGATGTACTTAAGCTTTGAGCTTGACTCTTTATGTTTTTATGAATATCAAGACTTTCCCTTAGTCCCGCTTCTTTTTTTTCATATATCATGTGATATTTATTTTGCTTTCGCGATCAAGTATGTGTGAATGACATGCTAAGAGACTTATTTGGGGTACCCTCGGGTTCCCCATTCGCCGTATCACGTCTAGGCCCTAGATTTCGGTCGTGAAAAATAAAGTCATTTTTTTTCTTTTTTGGACTTTAAATTTTTAAATAGGAGATTTATGATTTTATTTTTGCTTAATTATAAAAGAAAAAAGATCAACATGTTGTTGAGCTATTCGTGTAATACCTTATGAAATTATTAAAATGCCCCAAAAATTGATCATCACACGATGTATCTTCCCAAGTTCTGATGGAAAATTCGAGACCAGATTTGCGATTAGTACGAAAAACTGAGCCGAAAAATGGTCTCGACTTGGCTTTATCGCGCAAAAAGGAGAATTATAATTTTTAAAGCGGGCTTAAAATAGTGAGGATTCCGCGTCCCTTCCGCGACGTGGAACCACACTTTGGTTTTTTTCAAAAATTCGACAAAAATCGAAATTTCCCAAAAAAGTATATATTTACAGTAGTGCGCATCGCGCACTAGTGCATGGGGAAGGAAACCTTTTTCATTTAATTTGGGAAGGGCAATTTCGTCCTTCCTGACATATTTTTATATCCCAGGTCAGTTTTTAAGACGTTTTTCGCACAAAAGGGTTTAGATCCATTATTTTCAAAGTTTTCTTACGCTAAGTTAGAGAGAAGAAGAGGAGAGTCAAGCAAGGGTTTCGAAAATCTTCCAAAGTTCTTTAAAGGATTTTCATTTCTAGGTATGCATGGGATTGCTCTCCCATGTGGCAATGTAGAGCTAAGAGAAAATTCATGTTTAGAAGCTTTGATATGTGAATTCTTGAAGGTTCTTTAGTAATTTCTTTATGTTCTTGATTTACTACTTTAAATTCTTGAATAATTGCTTAAATTCTTGTACACTATTTTGAATTCATGGTTTAAATTCCTTAACCCATAAATTTTATATCATGAACTAATGATCATCATGTTTAAAGTTTACTGTATATTTATTTCATTATGTGATTGTGATTTAACCTTTAGAATTCCTCTCTATAAATACTTGAATAATGAATTTAGGGGGACGTCTAGAGCCTTTAATGCTTAAAAATGATGATTAATTGAGTATGAGTCCCGAGTTGAGTGTGTTGATGATTATGATACTGAAATCTTTATTGATAGAGTTGAATGGGTAAAAATTCCCCTAGATTGGGTAGAAAATCTTGCCTGTAGATAGTGGAAGATGAGAGTTGTTGATGGATTGACAGACTTATGAGCATATTGAGTCCTGGGAGGAGTATTAGCACAGAAATGGGTAAGAGTGTGTCTCACTCGAACCCATTAACTACGTGGCCAGTGTATGACAGGATTGGACCGTGAAAGCGGATGTTTCCTTTGTCCCAAAAGGGGACTTGACATACTTTTGGATCCACTAATGGATGTGGCAATGAGATCTCTTTAGCCTATTTTACATACAGTATATTCCACGTACTAACGCCCCTCTGATGCTGCATCGTTTTGTGATGCAGATACTATAAACCGAGGACTTCAGCAACCCAATCATTGAGGTTCAGAGCTCTTTATTCTTGATAGTGATGAGTCCTTTCTAACATTCGGAGGATATTTATTTTCTGATTGGATAGTCTTTCATTTATCAGTTGGTAGCCATGGCCTGTCATGGTACAATCTTAGATCATACCATAGAGGCTTCATAGATATAGAAGTAGATGTTGATGTTGATGTCGAGGGTTCATTTTCGATTTTCGTCATACTTCTTTCCTTTGTTATTGAGACTTTTCGTTATCCATTCTGCTTCTTATGATAGACTGATGTTTATATATGAGCCCATTGATAGGATAGCATTTATATTTATTATATCATATTTTTTCTGTTGATGAATTGACTCAACAATGGCAAAGAGACTGAGAGGTCCACTTGGGGGCTAGCGATAGTCTCTTAATGCCAGTCACGTCTAGGGTATCCTTGCGGGGTGCGACAAACTTAGTATCATAGACCAAAATTCGAGTGTCGTAGGGATTCTATGGAGATGTGTCTAGTAAATCTTGTTTATGGGTAAGTTATGCATCACACTTCATAAGCAAGAGTCTATAAGACATTAGGTAGTGTAACCCTTCTTCTATGATCTAAGATCGTGCACGTTACGCTTCCAAAAAATGCCGCCGAAGAGAACAACCGCTCAAAGAGATGCCCCAGCTCCGCTGCTGAGAAGACCCAACCGGAGGCTCCAGTTCAGACTAAGACGAGGAGACAGGGACACCTCGCTAGGACTGCTGAGGTCCCTCGGGCGCCCCCTGCTCAGCCCCAGCCAGCTCCTACTACTGAGGCAGAATTCAGTGGAGGCATCATGATGCTAATTCAGTTGGTGGCCTCATAGGGGAATAGCAAGGGTTTGGAACGCAGTATCCCTTAGCTGCAATCCGGGTTAGGGACTTTTTGAGGATAAACCAGCCAACATATATTGGGTCGAAGGTGGAGGAGGACCTGCAGAACCTCATTGACGAGATGTACAAAGTTCTGAGGGCCCTGCATACTACTGAGTTTGAGTTAGTTGAGCTGGCATCCTACCAACTGAAGGACGTGGCTAATATGTGATACACTCAGTTGGAGGGGAGTAGAGGTAAGGATGCAGAGCCTGCAGTGTGGGATGAGTTTGAAGCTGCTTATCTTAATCACTTCTTTCCACTGGAGTTGAGGGAAGCGAAGGTCAATGAGTTCGTGAAATTGAAGTAGGGAAGGATTACTGCGAAGGAGTACAACCTTAAGTTCACCAAACTGTCAAGGTATGCTCCCGAGATGGTGAAATATATGAGACAGAAGATGAGGAGATTTGTGTCTGGCTTGGGTAGACATGTGCATAGAGAGTGTAAGGCTGCCTTGCTGATTCTGGGTATGGATATCTCCAGACTGGTGGTGTATGCTCAGCTGATAGAGGAAGGTAAGAGTAGGGATAGGGAAGAACATCTGAGCAGGAAAGCAAAGTCAGTGGGACATGAATCTGACCCGCAGAGGCAGAACAGAGGTCACAAATCTTATTTCTAGAAGAGATCATCACATCCTGCACCATCAACAGCCAGTGCGCCCGTACAACCTAACAAGCATGATCATAAATCTGAGGGTCATCGAAATTTCAGGGTCCCAGGTGCTCAATCTCATGCTAGTTTGACACAAGGTATACATGGAAAGCCACCCAGCATCAAGTGTGGTAAGCTTCATCTGGGTGACTGTCATGTGGGTAAGTATGTGTTTTATGCTTGTGGTCAGGTTGGTCATTTCAGCTATGAGTTCCCGAAGAAGAGGCACGGTGAAGGGAACAGCAGAGCTCAGTCTTCGACAGCACCTCCAGCAGGCAATCAATAGAGGAGTGGTACTACTATGGGTACAGAAGGCAGGAAAAATCATCTTTATGCTATAGGTAACCGTCAGGAGCAGGACGTTGCAGCAGATGTTTTCATAGGTATGCTTCATGTCTTTTCTTATGATTGCTATGCATTGATTGATTTGGGTACCACCTTATCTTTCGTAACTCCTTATGTGGCTAGAATGTTTGGTATTCTTCCTAAGTGTTTACTTGGGGCCTTTTCTATCTTTATTCGTACTGGAGAGTTTATCTTGGCTGAGAGAGTTTATAGGGGTTGCGTGGTGTCTATCCATCATAAGGACATATTAGCTGATTTTGTAGAGTTAGAGATGGTCGTTTTCAATGTGACAATGGGCATGGATTGGCTTTGTACGTGTTATGGTTCTGGTCACTGTAGAACCCGGATGGTTAGGTTCCAATTTCCTAATGAGCCTGACTTATAGTGGAAAAGGATTTCTTTTGCACCTAATGGTAAATTCATATCCTATCTTAGAGCTAGAAAGTTGATATCTAAGGTTGTATCTACCACCTCGTGCAAGTGAAGTCTGATGAAGTTGAGTATCCCACTCTTGAGTCAGTCTCGATAGTGAATGAGTTTCCCGAGGTTTTTCCTGATGATCTCCCCGGAGTCCCTCCTGATAGGGAGATTGACTTTGGAATTGATTTTCTACCCGAAACCAAACCTATCTTAATTCCACCCTATAGAATGGCCCTCGCAGAGTTGAATGAATTGAAAGAGCAATTGAAAGACTTGTTAGAGAAAGGTTTCATATGACCTAGTGTCTCACCTTGGGGTGCTCCTGTCCTATTCATGTGTAAGAAAGATGGGACATTGAGGATGTGTATGGACTACCGATAGTTAAACAGGGTGACTATAAAGAAAAAGTATCCTCTTCCCAGGATAGATGATATCTTTGACAAGCTTCAGGGTGCTTCGTGTTTCTCAAAAACAGATCTCAGATTCGATTACCATCAGTTGAGCGTGAGGGAAAGTGACATTCCTAAGACAACCTTTAGGACACGATATGGCCATTATGAGTTCTTGGTCATGTCCTTCGTGTTAAAAAATGCACCTACAGCTTTTACGGACTTGATAAATAGGGTATTCAGACCATATCTTGACATATTTCTGATCATGTTTATTGATGACATCCTAGTGTATTCGAGGAATGAGGAGGATCATGAAAATCACCTTATAGTGGTTTTTCTTACACTCAATGATCATGACTTGTATGCAAAAAATTCTCCAAGTGTGAGTTTTGGCTCAAGTTAGTGGCTTTCTAAGGCCATAACATTTCGGGAGATCGTATTCAGGTGGATACCCAGAAGATTGAGGCGGTTAAGAACCGGCTAAGACCGACTTCCCTAATAGAAATTAGAAGTTTCTTGGGTTTGGCCGGGTACTACCATAGCTTTGAGGAGGGCTTCTCTTCTCTATTAGCCTCTTTGACAAAGCTGACTCAGAAGAATGCCAAGTTTCATTGGTCTGAGGCATATGAGAAAAGCTTTCGGGTGTTGAAGGCTAGATTGACTACGACACCAGTGTTGACATTGCCAGATGGGACAGGTGACTTTGTGATATATTGTGATGTATCCCAAGTTGGATTGAGGTGTGCGCTTATACAGATAGGGAAGGTGATCGCTTATGCTTCCTGACAGCTTAAGGTCAATGAGAAGAATTATCCCACTCATGGTCTTGAGTTGGAAGAAGTGGTGTTCGCACTTAAAATCTGGTGTCACTATCTGTATGGATTACGTGTGGATATGTTCACCGACCAAAATGTCTGCAGTACGTGTTCAGTCAGAAAAAGCTCAACCTGCGGCAGAGAAGGTGGTTGGAGTTACTCAAGGATTATGATATGAGCATCCTCTACCACCCAGGTAAGGATAACATTATTGTTGATACTCTTAGCAAGATATTTGTGGGTAGCACTGCCCATGTGGAAGAGGGGAAGAGAGAATCAGCCAATGAAGTCCATAGATTGGCTCGACTGGGAGTGCAGCTTGAGGAGAACAACGAAGGATGGGTCAATGTTCAGAATGGTTCTACTTCATCCTTCGTGTCTGAGGTGAATGAGAAGCAATACCAAGACCCTGTCTTACTCCAATTGAAAGAAGCAGTTCACAAGCAAAAGGTAATGGTTTTCTCCAAAGGAGGAGATGAGGTATTGAGGTATCAAGGGAGTGTGTGTACCTAATATTGATGTTGTTCAATACAGAATCATGGCCGAGGCTCATAGTACGAGATATTTCATTCATCCTGGCTCCACTAAGATGTACCACGAGTTGAGGGAAGTCTATTGGTGGAAAGGGATGAAGAGAGACATTTTAGAATTCGTTTGCAAGTGCCCCAATTGCCAATAGGTTAAGGTTGAACATGAGAAATGTTGTGGGTTAGCTCAAACTTTTGAAATTCTGAAATGGAAATGAGAGGTGATCAAAATGTACTTCATAACGGGCTTACCCCGATCCCAAAAGTAGCATGATTAAATTTGGGTGATTGTAGACAGAATGACTAAATCATCCCACTTGTTGGTGGTGAAAACAACCTATACGACTGAAGAGTATGGCCGACTTTACATTGGGGGATTGTGAGGTTGTATGGGGTCCCCTTGTCTATCATCTCAGACAGAGGAGCTCAATTCACCTCTCAATTTTGGAGATCCTTCCAGAAGGGATTGGGCACAAAGGTGAACTTGAGTACTGCTTTCCACCCTCAAACAGACGGGCAGGCAGAGCGCACTATCTAGACATTGGAGGATATGTTGAGGGCATATGTGATTAATGTCAAAGGAAACTGGGATGATCATTTAGCACTAATTGAGTTTGCATATAATAATAGCTACCATGCTAGCATTCAGATGGCCCCGTATGAGGCATTGTATGGGAGGAGGTGTAGATCTCCGATTGAATGGTTTGAGATGGGTAAAGCTAAGTTGATTGGGCCTAACCTTGTACACTAGTCTATGGAGAAGGTAAAAGTCATCCGATAAAGGTTGAACACAGATCAGAGTCGCTAGAAGTCATATACAAATTTGAGAAGAAAGGGCTTAGAGTTCGAGGTAGATAATTGGGTGTATTTGAAAGTGTAACCCATGAAGGGTGTCATGAGATTTGGTAAGAAGGGGAAGCTGAGTCCTCGTTATATCAGACCATACCAGATTGTAAGAAGGATTGGGACGGTTGCCTAGGAGCTAGACTTGCCTTCCGAGCTAGATGGGGTTCATCCGGTGTTCCACGTATTTATGTCAAGGAAGTGTCTAGGGAATCCGGCGTTAGCAATTCTGTTGGAGAGTACGGGTGTGGAAGAGAGCTAAGCATACGAGGAAGTTCCAGTCCAAATTTTTGACCAACAGGTTCACAAGATGAGGAACAAGGAGATAGCCTCCATTAAAGTCCAGTGGAGGAACCAGTTTGTTGAGGAAGGTACGTGGGAAGCTGAGGAAGCTATGAAGCTCAAATACCCGCACCTATTCATGCCAAGTGATGATGACATCAAAGGTAAACATTCTTATTTTCACCTATTCTGAATATTCTTTCCCATTAAGTTGATGTCTTGTTTTACTACTTTCCTGAGCCTAAGACAAAGATAGACAGTTGATGGATAGTGAAAGTTCGAGTGTTCCCGAGTGAGTAACGAGATAAAGTATGAGGTTATTCGAGTCCCCGTTCGATCTTTAGTCATCATTCGAGGACAAATGATCCCAAGGGGGAGATGATATAACAATCCATGAAATTACTAAAATGCCCCTAAACATGGTCATGCGCACAATGTATCTTCCCAAGCTCTGATGGAAAATCCGAGACCAGATTTGCGATCAGTGTAAAACACTGGTTGGAAAATGGTCTCGACTCGGCTTTAGCACGTAAAAATACAAATTATAATTTTTAAAGTGAGCTTAAAACAGTGAGGATTTTGTGCCCCTTCTGCGACGCAGAGAGGACGCGAAACAGTCTTTGTTTTTTTAAAAATTTTGACGAAAATCAAAATTTTACGAAAAAGTGTATATTTACACTAGTGCATGGGGAAGGAAATTTTTTTCATTTAATTTGGGAAGGCAATTTCGTTCTTTCTGACATATTTTTATATTCTCAGGTCAGTTTTTAAGTTATTTTTTGTACAAAAAGATTTAGATCCATTATTTTCAAAGCTTTTTTACATTAAGTTAGAGAGAAGAAGAGGAGTGTCAAGCAAGGGTTCAAAAATCTCCCAAAGTTCTTCAAATGATTTTCATTTCCAGGTATGTAAAGGCTACCCAAAAGTATGAGATTGCTCTCCCATGTGCCAATGTAGAATTAAGATAGCAAATTCATGTCTAGAAGCTTTGATTTGCTAATTCTTGTAGGTTCTTGAGTAATTTCTTTAAGTTCTTGATTGACTACTTTAAATTGTTGAATAATTGCTTAGATTCTTCTGCACTGTTTTAAATTCATGGTTTAAATTCCTTAACCCATAAATTTTATACCACGAATTGATGATCATCATGTTTAAAGTTTACTATATATTTATTTCATTATGTGATTGTGATTTAACCGTTAGAATTCCTCTCTATAAACGCTTGAATAATGAATTTAGGAGGATGTCTAGAGCCTTGAATGCTTAAAAATAATGATTGATTGAGTATGATTCCTGAGTTGAGTTTGTTGATGTCTATGATAGCTGAAATCTTTATTGATAGAGTTGAATGGGTAAAACATTCCCCTAGATTATGTAGAAAATCTTGCATGTAGAGATTGGGAGATGAGAGTTCTTCATGGATTAATAGACTCAAAAGCATATTGAGTCCTGGGAGGAGTATTAGAATAGAAATGGGTAAGAGCGTGTCCCACTCGAACCCATTAACTACGTGGCCAGCATAGGGGAGGATTGGACTGTGAAAGCGGATATTTCTTTTGTCCCAAAAGAGGACTCGACAAACTTTTGGATCCATTGATAGACTCGTCCTTTACCCCGGCAAGGCACTGGATGGATATGGCAACGGCATCTCTTTGTATCACTACCGGCTCATGGATAGTGGTTGTCGTTTATATAAACTCCCTGATAGGTTTCATGATAATAGAACTCCGATGTGATGTGAAGGTTTGATGCTTGATAGCTAGTGAGGCAATAGAGTCTTGTCTTTCATACCAGAGGTGAGGCTGAGTGATTGCTGAGTGTCAATTATATTGTTTCCTTTTTTTTTAGCCCATTTTACATGCAGTACATTCCATGTGCTAATTCCCCTCTGGCGCTACATCATTTTATGATGCAGATACTATAAACTGAGGACTTTAGCAGCCCGATCGTTGAGGTTCAGAGCTCTTCATTCCTGACAGTGGTGAGTCCTCCCTAGCATTCAGAGGATATTTATTTTTTGATTGGATAGTCTTTTATTTATCAGTTAGTAGCCATGGCCCGTCATAGTACTATCTTAGATCATAGCATAGAGGCTTCATAGACGTAGATGTTGATGTTGATGTCGAGGGTTCTTTCCCTCATACTTCTTTCCTTTGTTATTGAGACTTTTCATTATCCGTTCTTCTTCTTATGATAGACTGATGTTGATATATGAGCCCACTGTTAGGATAGCATTTATCATTATATCATATCTTTTTCGCTAATATATTGACTGGACAATGGCAAAGAGACTGAGTGGTCCTCTTGGGGGCTAGCGATAGTCTACAAGTGCTAGTCACGTCTAGGATACCCTCTCGGGGCGTAACAAACTTGGTATTAGAGCCCAGAGTACGTGTGTCCTAGGGAGTCTATGAAGCCTTGTCTAGTAGAGTCTTGTTTATGGGTGTGTTGTGCAACACACTTCATAAGCAGGAGGCTATAGGACATTAGGATGTATTACCCTACTTCTATGATCTTAGATCATGCTATAGATTTAACATGTGAATTTCTGCTTTTAACTCATGTGCGTTACGCTTTCAGAAAATGTCGTTGAAGAGAACAATCGTTGAAAGAGATGCCCCAGCTTTGTTTCTGAGAACACTTAACCGGAGGCTCTGGTTCAGTGTGAGACAAGGAGACAGGAACACCCCGCTAGGACTGCTGAGGTCCCTCAGGCATCCCCTGCTCAGCCCCAGCCAGCTCCCACTACTGAGGGAGAATTCAGAGGAGCCATCACGATGCTAACTCAGTTGGTGCCTCACAGGGGAATAGCAAGGGTTCTCAAGCTCCTTATTCTGGATCGTAGGAGCCCTCAGCTGCAACCCGGCTTAGGTACTTTTTGAGGATAAACCCACTAGTATATACGGGGTTGAAGGTTGAGAAGGAACTGTAGAACTTCATTGACGAGATTTACAAAGTTCTGAAGGCCATGCATGCTACCAAGATTGAGGGAGTTGAGATGGCATCCTACCTACTGAAGGATGTGGCTAATGTGTGGTACACTCAGTGGGAGGGGAGTAGAGGTGAGGATGTGGAGTTTGCAGCGAAGGATAAGGTTAAAGTTGCCTTTCTTAATCACTTCTTTCCACTAGAGTTGAGGGAAGCGAGGGTGGATGAGTTTGTGAAGTTGAAGCAGGGAGGGATGGCTGTGAAGGAGTATAGCCTTAAGTTCACCAAACTGTCAAGGTATGCTCCCAAGATGGTGAATAATATGAGATAGAAGATGAGGAGATTTGTGTCTGGCTTGGCTAGACATATGCAGAGAGAGTGTAAGGCTGCCTTGCTGATTCCAAGTATGGACATCTCCAAATTGGTGGTGTATGCTCAACAGACAGGAAGATAAAAAGAGGGATAGGGAAGAATATCTGAGTAGGAAAGCAAAGTTAGCGGGACATGAATCAATCTGCAGAGGCAGAACATAGGTGACAAATCTTATTTCTAGAAGAGATCATCATATCCTGCCCTATCTACAGCCAGTGCACCCGTGCAACCAACCAGGCATATCAGAAAGCTCCTAAAAGCTCTTCTCACATGCCTCAAACGCTCAGTCTCATGCAATAACAGATCATCACATCCTGCTGCATCTACATCAATTGCACCCGAGCAACGAACCAGGCATGATCAGAAAGCTCCTGAAAGCTCTTCTCACATGCCTCAGACACTCAATCTCAAGGTCATCAGATTCTTAGGGCCCCTTGCACTCAATGTCATGCCAGTTTGACTCAGGGTATACGGGGAAAGCCACCCTTCAACAAGTGTGGTAAGCTGTATCTGGGTAAGTGTTGTGTGGACAAGGATGTGTGTTATGCTTGTGGTCAGCATGATCATTTCAGCTATTAGTGCCCGAAGAGGAGGCACTGTGAGGGGAGAAGCAAAGCTCAGTGTTCGACAGCAGCTCCAACGCGTAATCAGATGAGGGGTGCTACTACTATGGGTACAGGAGGCAGGAGAAATCGTCTTTATGCTATGTGTAACCGTCAAGAGCAGAAGGCTATGGAAGATATTATCACGGGTATGGTTTGTGTCTTTGCTTATGATTACTATGCATTGATTGATCTGGGTTCCACCTTATCTTTCGTAACTCCTTATGTTGCTAGAAAGTTTGGTATTCTTCCTAAGCGATTACTTGAGCCCTTTTCTGTCTCTATTCCTACTTGAGAGTTTATCTAAGCTGAGAGAGTTTATAGGGAATATGTGGTGTCTATCCATCATAAGGACACATTAGCTAATTTGGTAAAAGTTGGAGATGGTCGATTTTGATGTAATAATGGGCATGGATTTGCTTCATGCCTTTATGCTTCTATTGACTGTAGAAACAAGATGGTTAGGTTCAAATTTCCTAATGCGCCTGTCTTAGAGTGGAAAGGGAGGTCTGTTGCCCCTAAGGGTAAATTCATATCCTATCTTAGAGCTAGAAAGTTGATATCTAAGGGTTGTATCTACCACCTCGTGTGAGTGAAGTCTGAAGATGTTGAGTCTCCCACTCTTGAGTCAGTCTCGATAGTGAATGAGTTTCCCGAGGTCTTTCCTGATGATCTCCCTAGAGTCCCTCCTGATAGGGAGATTGACTTTGGGATTGATGTTCTACCCGAAACCAAACCTATCTCAGTTCCACCCTATAGAATGGCCCCTGTAGAGTTGAAAGAATTGAAAGAGCAATTGAAAGACTTGTTAAAGAAAGGTTTCATACTACCTAGTGTCTCACCTTGGGGTGCTCCTATCCTATTCATGCGTAAGAAAGATGGGTATTTGAGGATGTGTATAGACTACCGACAGTTGAACAAGGTGACCATAAAGAAAAAGTATCCTCTTCCCAGGATAGATGATTACTTTGACTAGCTTCAGGGTGCTACTTATTTCTCTAAGATAGATCTCAGATTGTGTTACCATCAGTTAAGGGTGAGGGAAAGTGACATTCCTAAGACAGTCTTGAGGACATAGTATGGCCATTATGAGTTCTTGGTCATATCCTATGGGTTAACAAATGTACCTCCAACTTTCATGGACTTGATGAATAGGGTATTCAGACCATATCTTGAAATGTTTGTGATCGTGTTTATCGATGACATCCTATAGTATTCGAGGAATAAGGAGAAGCATGCAAATCACCTTAGAGTGATTTGCAGACACTCTAGGATCAAGAGTTATATGCAAAATTCTCCAAGTGTGAGTTTTGGCTAAAGTCAGTGGCTTTCTTAGGCCATATCATTTCGGGAGATGGCATTCAAGTAGATACCCAGAAGATTGAGGCATTTAAGAACTGGCAAAGACCAACTTCCCCAACAGAAATAAGAAGTTTCTTGGGTTTGGCCGGGTACTATCACAGATTTGTGGATGGCGTCTCTTCCATGTCAGCCCCTTTGACAAAGCTGACTCAAAAGAAGGCCTAGTTTCAGTGGTCTGACACATATGAGAAAAGCTTTCAGGAGTTGCAGACTAGATTGACTACAGCACCAGTGTTGACATTGCCAGATGGGGCAGGTGACTTTGTGATATATTGTGATGCATCCCGAGTTGGATTGGGGTGTATGCTTATACAAAGAGGAAAGTTGATAGCTTATGCTTCCAGACAGCTTAAGGTCCATGGGAAGAATTATCCCTCTCATGATCTTGAGTTGGAAGCAGTGGTGTTTGCACTTAAAATCTAGCATCACTATCTGTATGGAGTGCATGTGGACGTGTTTGACCACAAGAGCTTGCAGTACATGTTCAGTCAGAAAGAGCTCAACCTGCGGCAGAGGAGGTGGTTGGAGTTGCTCAAGCATTATAATATGAGCGTCCTCTACCACCCAGGTAAGGCTAACATTCTTACTGATGCTCTTATCAGGATGTCTATGGGTAGCACTGCCCATGTGGAAGAGGGGAAGAGAGAATTAGCCAATGAAGTCCATAGATTGGCTCAATTGGGAGTGCAACTTGAGGAGAATAACAAAGACGGGGTCAATGTTCAAAATGGTTCTGCTTCATCCTTAGTGTTTGAGGTGAAGGATAAGCAAGACCAAGACCCTGTCTTACTCCAATTGAAAGAAGCGGTTCACAAGCAAAAGGTGATGGTTTTCTCCAAAGGAGGAGATGGGTTATTGAGGTATCAAGAGAGATTGTATGTACCTGATATTGATGGTGTTCAAGAACAAAATCATGGCCGAGGCTCATAGTACAAGGTATTCCATTCATCCTGGCTCCACTAAGATGTACCATGACCTGAAGGAAGTCTATTTGTGGAATGGGATGAAGAGAGACATTGCGGAATTCATTTCCAAGTGCCCCAATTGCCAACAGGTTAAGGTTGAACATCAGAAACCTTGCGGGTTAGCTCAAAATTTTGAAATTCTGGAAAGGAAACGGGAGGTGATCAACATGGACTTTATCACGGCTTACCCCGATTCCAAAACCAACATGATTCAATTTGGGTGATTGTAGACAGGATGACTAAATCAGCCAACTTCTTGGCGGTGAAGACAACCTATATGGTTGAAGAGTATACTCGACTTTACATTCGGGCATGGGGTTCCCTTGTCTATCATCTCAGATAGAGGAGCTCAATTCACCTCTCAGTTTTGGAGATCCTTCCAGAAGGGATTAGGTACAAAGGTGAACTTGAGTACTGGTTTCCACCCTCAAATAGACGGACAGGAAGAGCACACTTTCTTGAAATTGGAGGATATGTTGAGGGTATGTATGATGGAGTTTGAAGGAAATTGAGATGATCATTTACCACTGATTGAGTTCGCGTATAATAATAGCTACCACGCCAGTATTCAGATGGCCCCGTATGAGGCATTGTACGGGAGGAGGTGTAGATCTATGATTGGATGGTTCAAGGTGGGTGAAGTTAAGTTGATTAGGCCTGACCTCATACACTAGTCTATGGAGAAGGTGAAAGTCATCCAAAAATTGTTGAATATAGGTCAGAGTCACCAAAATTCATAAGATATGAGAAGAAGGGGCTTGGAGTTCGAGGTAGATGATTGGGTGTACTTGAAAGTGTCACCCATGAAGGGTGTCATGAGATTTGGTAAGAAGGGGAAGCTGAGTCCCCATTATATAGGACAATACCAGATTGTAAGAAGGATTGGGAAGGTTGCCTATGAGTTAGACTTGCCTTTTGAGCTAGAAGGAGTTCATTTGATGTTCCACGTATCTATGTTAAGGAAGTGTCTGGGGGATCTAGCCTTAGCGATTTCGGTGGAGAGTACAGATGTGGAAGACAGCTTAGCATACGAGGAAGTTCCAGTCCAGATTCTTGAATGACAGGTTCGTAAGCTAAGGAACAAGGAGATAGCCTCCGTTAAAGTCCTGTGGATGAACTAGTTTATTGAGGAAGATATGTGGGAAGCTGACGAAGCAATGAAGCTCAGATACCCGCACCTATTCTTTCCAAGTGATGATGATGTCAAAGATGAACATTCTTATTCTTACCAAATCTAAATATTCTTTCCCATTAAGTTGATGTTTTGTTTTACTACCTTCCCGAGCCTAAGACAAAGATAGATAGTTGATGGATAGTGAAAGTTTGAGTGTTCCCGAGTGAGGAATGAGATGAAGTCCGAGGTTATTCGAGTCCCCGTTTGATCTTTTACTCATCATTTGAGGACAAATGATCCCAAGGAGGAGATGATTTAACACCCTATGAAATTACTAAAATGCCCCCAAAACTTAGTTGTCTGTACAACTTTTCTTCCTAAGCTCTGATGAAAATTTCGAGATCAGATTTGCAATCAGTGCGAAAAACTGAGTCAGAAAATGGTCTCGACTTGGTTATATTGTGCAAAAATGCGAATTATAATTTTTAAAGTGAGCTTAAAATGGTGAGGATTTCGTACCCCTTTCGCGACGCAGAGAGGACGCAGAACGACACTTTAGTTTTTTTCAAAAATTTGATGAAAATTAAAATTTCACGAAAAAATGTATATTTACACTAATGCGCATCGCGCACTAGTGCATGGGGAAGGCAATTTTTTTCATTTAATTCTGGAAGGAAAATTTTGTCCTTCCCGACATACTTTTATATCCCCAGGTCAGTTTTTAATTAGACCCATTATTTTCAAAGCTTTCTTATGCTAAGTTGTAGAGAAGAAGAGGAGAGTCAAGAAAGAGTTTCAAAAATTTTTCAAAGTTCTTCAAAGGATTTTCATTCCCAGGTATGTAAAGGCTACTCAAAAGTATGAGATTGCTCCCTCATGTGCCAATGTAGAGTTAAAATAGCAAATTTATGTCTAGAAGGATTTGTAAATTTTTGAAGGTGCTTGAGTAATTTCTTTAAGTTCTTGATTGACTACTTTAAATTCTTGAATAATTGCTTAAATTCTTGTACACTATTTTGAATTCATGGTTTAAATTCCTTAACCCATAAATTTTACATCATGAACTGATGATCATCATGTTTAATATTTACTGTATATTTATTTCGTTATGTGATTGTTATTGAACCTTTAGAATTCCTCTCTATAAAGACTTGAATAATGAATTTAGAGGGACGTCTAGAGCCTTGAATGCTTAAAATTGATGATTGATCGAGTATGAGTCCTGAGTTTAGTGTGTTGTTGACTGTGATAACTGAAATATTTATTGACAGAGTTGAATGGGTAAATATTCCCCTATATTAGGTAGAAAATCTTGCCCGTAGAGATTGGGTGATGAGAGTTCTTGATGGATTGATAGACTTGTGAGCACATTGAGTCCTGGGAGGAGTATTAGCACCGAAATGGGTAAGAGTGTGTCCCATTCGAACCCATTAACTACGTGGCTAGCATAGGAGAGGATTGGATCGTGAAAGCGCATGTTTCTTTTGTCCTAAAAGAGGACTTGATAGATTTTTGGATCCATTGACAGACTCGTCCTTTGCCCCGGTAAGGTACTGGATGGATGTGACAATGATATCTTTGTTGTATCACTATCGGCTCATAGGTAGTGGTTGTCGATTATAGATACTCCCAGGTAGATTTCATGATGATAGAACTCTGATGTGATGTGAAGATTTGATGCTTGATAACTAGTGAGGGGATAGAGTCTTGTCTCTCATACCAGAGGTGAGGCTGAGTGATTGCTGGGTGTCAATTATATTGTTTCCTATTATTTTAACTTGTTTTACATACAGATCATTCCACCTACTAATGCCCTTCTGGCTCTGCTTCATTTTATGATGCAATTATTATAGACCGAGAACTT
>JAABOM020060270.1:0-12016 GCA_011800125.2 Solanum clarkiae
TCGGATGGAGCCAAAGATTCACTATTTTTTGGCTTTGGGGTATGATGGAATAAAGCAAAATGACTCTTTAAACTGCCACCGCTTTTTTCAATTGTGAAGTAGCAGTTATTCCATGCAACTTTCGATGCTCATTATGGCTCATCCGAAAACAATCGCGCTACATTTTTAAACATAGAGGTCAGGCTGCGTACATCCGATCCCCCCTTACCCCGTAATGGGCGGGAGCCTTTGACGCATTGGGGTAACGTTGTTGTTGTTTTTGTTGTTGTAATATCATTAAATTATTATGAGATATAGATCAAATATATCATCTTAAATTTTAAATAATCAAAAATAATCACAAACATTTAATTAATTTAGCAATTGATTATATATCATGTAAAATGTTTTTGATTATTTGTTTCTAAAATTTCACTTTGTACTTTTCTAACTCAAACAAATGATTTTTCTTTGTATACACCTGTTAGTTTCACAACCAATAATGAGAAAAAAAGTTGACACAATATACATATTTATTAGAAAAGATATTATTGTTGAATACTGATTCTTAAGTTTATTAATCAAGGTAATTTGCAAGTGGAGAAACATCTATCCTCTTGACAAAATTACTTACTACAAAATTTATATAACTTTTCTACCTTAAATTAATCTCATAACTTCATAATTATTATTTAATATAATTATTTCTATTTTAAATTTTTTGTTTCATTATAATTTTTGTTTTGGCCTACTTCATTTTGCATCTTTAAAAGGTCAAGTAAAGATGAATAAATTATCTCTCAAAATAAAAACATATATAGAAACTATATCGAAAAAATATTTAAGTTAAAAAAATTGTGCCAAAAAGATTGTAATTAAATGCTTTTATAATATTTTATAATTTTATATAATTGGCTACAATAAGAATGATGGAGAGAGTTATTTGAAAATAATACATTAATATTTTTTTTTATTAAACTTTTTTATTATGAAATAACCAAAATTATAAAAGTGGAGGATTCTTATCAGAATGATGAAATGATTAATAAAACGCCACTTGTGATACTTATAATATGATTTGGTCTGATATCTTTGCACTTATTTAATTAAAATATATTTTTACACTAACTAATATGTTTTACCGATGGAATTTTATATTTTTAATGATCAAATTTAGCCCCTCATTAATGTTGGATTAAAATATATCTTTAACAACCAAACAGAAATTGGTCACTATAAGTGTATTTATAAAGACCAAAAAAAATTTGGTCGCTATAAGTATATTTATAATGATCGAAAAAAATTTTGGTCGCTATAAGTATATTTATAACAACCGGAAAAAAATTTGATCGCTATAAGTATATTTATAACGACCAAAAAAAATTTGGTCACTATAAGTTTATTTATAATGATTGGATTCAGTTTCCCTCATTAAGAAATGGTTGTTAAAAGTTTTTTTTCTTGTAGTGCATTTTGATATGATATTATATAATATGATGTGGAAATCCTTTGAAAAAGATAAGGTCGTAAGGAAGGTGTCCATCAAACTGAAAAGAAGGGGTCGTAAGGTGTGATGTAGATTACTCTTGGCAAGTAATCTTCTCTTACCAATGGATAGTCTACATCGGACTATTTCATGTAATAGCTCGCATAAGTTTGATTTGTTGGTTATTGTCACATCCCCACTATATATGAACATTATGGCATTTCATAAATCATTACTTTCATGGCATATTGTTATACTACCCTTGTTTGTTATAGTTAGGGGGGGGTGAATTGAAATTTTCTTTGTAGTTGACTGAATTTGATGAGTAGTCAACTTATTAAGCTACTTAAAAGTAAGACAGAAAATAAAAGAGACACATTGATGTATACTGGTTCGGATCACCAATGTTTTGCCTAATCCATTCTCGTTTGGTCAGTAGGGTTCCACTATGGTTCAAGTGTGTAACGACCCCAAAAAGTTCCTGAAAATGTGTCGCGGAAGTTTTCGGAATCATAATTTTCACATATCTCAAACTCCATGCGCGATATCGAAAATTTGACTTCATATTCTTATTCAGGGGGTAAAATTGAATGGGAATGGGTCTAACCACATTTTAGAGCAACCACACTGAGTTTTGAAATTTCAAAGTTTGACGAAAATGGTGGGACTACGCGTCATTCGCGCGACATCCCAGTGTTATTTTTCAGTGTAATTTCGTCCATTTTTCTATCTCGGCCCAAGGCTTTTGGGTCTTGGGCCCAAGCCTTTCCATACGTGAAAATACCTATAATTAGCCATATTTTGCCTTCATATCATAAAAGACATTTTCCAATACTCACTCAAATACCGAGTCTTATATTTCTCTATTCAAGTGCCAAAACCCTCATCCAGATCTAAGGATTTCCTCTCAAGCTTCAAGTCTCCATCTCCAATCTTCATCAAGTGTATCTCCAAAGATATGGTATGCGGGTTTCTTTCATGGGTTATTTTCACCCATGATGCCCAAGCTTCCTTTCCTTAAAATTTCATGATTTAAAGTTGATTTATAAATGGGTCTTACATATTATAAAATTCACTACACACTATATTGGGGTTTATGAAATTGTGACTGTTTCGCTATGTTTTGAGGTATGAATCTAAGATCTATTTTAAGATTTGATGAAGGGTTTTGATATATATTTCTTGAGGGTGTTACCAAGACTCTATTGATTAATTTACATTGAATTTTCTTGCATGATTTCACTCTTTAATTGCATGGTTTTACACTAGAACTACACACGCTCTAAGTGTTTGATAAATGTCCAATTATGGGTTCTGGAGGAATCGAAGGTCCAATGCATAACTTATGAGTTGAATGATTAAATGTTAAAGAAATGATGATGAAAAGGAAAGTATATTTATAATAACAAAAGGAGTGTATATATATGATATTATCTCTATAATGTTAGGGATGACCAAGACTAGCTCGGGGAGTTGTAGGCCCGAATAACCTGTTGAGGGGTTGGTACCTTGATTGCCTAGCTCGGGGGTGGTAGGCTAACCTTGTTGGGGGTTGATACCCATTAACCTTGATGGGGGGCTTATACTCCATCAACCTTGATGAGGGGTTAGCACTCCGTCAACCTCATGAAGGGTTTTGTACCTCTTGTGCCTCTCCACGGAGGTGGTTGTCCTTGGATTGTACTATAATGGTCACTCCTTACACTCGTATTATGTTCTATATAAGCATGACGTTTTCTTCAAGCATCATTCATACATGTCATATTGTTACTATGCTATCTATTTCTTATGATTATGCATTTTGCCTATGATGCCTTTCTCTTGTTGCATTGCATCCTACATACTTAGTACATTCAAACTACTAACACAAACTCTATGCCTATATGGTATCATCATGTAGGAACCAGATCTCCTATTGATTTTCCTCGTGGCTAGACGGATTATTCAAGTTAGCTTATGCTAAGTCTTCAAGTTCGGGGACAGTATCTATCTTCTTTCAAGCTTATGTTTAGACTATGTCTTGTATGTTTGGATTACCTATTGTCATTATTATGAGGGTGAGCCTGGTTGCTTACCTTGGCCCCCGCTAAGTATCTAAAGCTTAGAGGTGTTGTTGGATGTTTTATGTATCTATGTTGTGAGCTTTGACTCTATCGTTTGTTGGTGTTTGTGATATAAAAATTTACCCTTAGTCCCAATTCCCTTTGTTTATGCTTATTTCTTATTGTCATTTTAATTGCTTTTGCGGCCAAGGATGTGTAATGATATGTTCTGAGGCTTGTTTGGGTTCCTTTGGGTTCCCCATTCGTGGATCACATTTAGGCCCTAAGGTTGGGTCATAACAAAGTGAAAGGGTGTTTACAAACTATTTCTCTCTCAATCTGATACGCAGATCAGAAATCTTTTTCAACTCCTCTCAAAAAAGCTAAGCCTATAAAATCTCACTCTTTTTCTCTCTTTGTTTAGAATTGTTCACAGACAAGAGTACAATGCTTTGCAGAGTAGAATAGTAGAGTTTTTCAGCCTAGATTACTTTCTCGAAAGTACAGTTCTACTAAGTCTAGAAATGGGCTAATATAACAAGCTTTCAAACAGAACTAGCCATTGGTGGTTTACATGACCCAGGGGGATTCTTCCAATCAAGGATGTTAAGGGAAATCCTTATTGGGGATACATCCATCTGGATTGGATGCCTTTATTTCTTCGGTTCTTCAATCATCTCTTGATTTGATTATCTTTTCCTTCTTCAGTTTCTCAATCATTTGTTGATTGATTGTCTTTCCTTTAGTGATACTTCAGCATTATCTTCTTTCCTTTGGTCCATATGTGATTGTCTTCTTTACTTTGGAGACTGAGTTCATGTTTTCCTTTTTCCTTTTAGTTTGTATGAGATTGTCTTCCTTTCTTCAGATCTAGGCTCTTCCTTTGGTTTCCTTTTTGATCATCCTGCAAATGAAATCATCAAAATTGATCAGATACTAACAATCTCCCTCTTTTTGATGATGACATTTAGGGCTACTATATGGGTACTTCCCTGTTTGATTAGTTGGCTCCCCCTGTCTTCAAGCTTCTGGGGATTCAAAGAAGGCTCCCCCTGTCTTTGAGAATCCTGATTGACTAAGTTGATTTCGTGTGTCCTTTAACTATTTTGTTAAGCAGAGCATAGCAATCCAACCAAATGCATGCAATGCAAACAACGTGCAGCAACAAACAACAAATGACATGCAATAGACAGGCATACATATAGGCATAACAATTTAAAATATAGTAGCAACTAGTTTTTCTCCACTTGGCAGAATCAAAAAGGCGATAGCAGTGCAAGCATACAAAGAAAAAGTCTCAAGAGGAGAGGATGTCTAGGGGAAGGAAATCCCTAATATTGCAGAGCCAAAAAACATTGTCTTAGCAAGAGGAAAGAGTACTAGTGATGACCCAGGAAGTACTGTGGGGTGTTGAGCATATTTCCGAAAAAGGAGTCATAGGACTTTTAAGACTCCTTAAAGAAAGCAGAGTAGGCGTTTTGGACGAAGATAGTAAGTTCAGTATTGGATGAGTTGACTCCCGAACTCAAAGGGTCGACCTGCTTGATAACCTTGTTCACAGACTACACACTCTCCTTCTTGAGGTCCTCTACCTCCATCCACAGCTTCCACAAATCCATGATTGAGTCATGTTCATCTTTAGAATCTTGGCCAAAGTTCCCTGCATGTCCTGCACAGAGTTCGTTAGAGAAAGAAGTGAAGCCTTAATGTCGTCTACCTCCTTTGTGAGCACAACAACTGAGTCTGCAAACATTCTAATTGACTTAGGTGCCTCAGCTTTCACTTTGACAGAGTCCTTTTTGTGCCACTTATTGTCAACCAACGTGTATACCATGCTTGCAAAATTCCGAGAATCATAAGTAGGGGAAACTGCAGTGGCCTTTAATCCAAAGAGTTCCACATGAAACTCACTTAGTATCCAGGATAGAAGTAGATAATATAGGAGACTGACAGAGGGGCAGGAATCTTCAGCACTTTCCATCATGTACTCCTTTATCCACTCAGCCCAGTTGATCTAGTATTTTTTTTAGAAGAAAGTACAGAATGAAGACGTCCCTCTTAGTGTTGCTGCTGGCTGAACCTTTCCTCAGGACCAGAGTAGTAGTGATTATATGAGCCAGAATTCGATGATCAAAACAGAGAGACAGGGGCCCAAAGTTAGAGGATTTGAGGGGTTCCTCGTAGATAAAGTCTCAAGTTTCTTGTAAAGATACCTCAAAATCATCCGGCCAGTTGTCATTCATGTTAGGGACCTCATAGAGAACTCACATCCAAATATGTTGTTGAATAGTTAATTGTTGATAACGATGGGCACCACCCCTAGAAAGAGGGTTTTCAGCTCATCACTTTATCCTGTCTAAAGGAGATTGGCATAGAACATTCTGACCGCCTCTTCATAGTATTCAATTCCACATAGTCACAGAAGCAAGGAGAGTTTTTGAGCCCTTAGAAAGGTACTAACCTTGCAGTAGGAGTCTTTGAGTTGATTGAGGTTGACCACTTGGCCAGGAACAACTGGCCACTTCTTTAAAGTTTCAAATTTTGCTTTGGAGGCAACATCCCAGAATTTATGAACTTTGTCTTTGCCCAGAGGATTAGAAGGACAATAATGGGGGTTCTAGCATTTTTCTTTTTATAGAGGGCTTCTTTCACGAGGAGATGCGAATGAAGGATTCAAATTTTGAGGATTCAAAAGAGCTGAAGTCGATTTCAAGAGAGGAACTATACTCTGGACTTTTGTGAGAAGACATGGGTTTGCTTCGTGTCATGGTGAAGAAGAGATAAGAGAGAGAGGGAGTCAAGGAATGTGAAGGAGGCTCATAGGAAGATGAGAAGTGGAAGGAGAGAGAGAGAGAGAATATATAAGGGGTGAGGGCACATTGATGGACGTGTGATAACAACGGGGCAGGGAAGTCGAAGAGTTCGATTGATGAAATGGCACAGTCAGCAGGTAATTATGAGGAATGAGTGGATGGGGATGAAAAAGAAAGGAATGAGAATTAGAGTAATGAATGTAGGGCATTTTACATATGCCAACAAAATAAAAAAACGTAATGAAATAGGAAGAAATATATATTAAAAAATGGTTAATGAGGGAAGGGAATAATGTTTAATTATTCTCGCAGATATGAAAATCTTTCTTCATGCAAAGGTTTTGTTAAAATATCAGTGAGTTGATTTTTAGTATTAACAAAATCTAAGATAAAATAACTTTTCTCAACATGATCATGAATAAAATGATGCTTAATGTCCTTGTGTTTACCTCTAGAGTGATGCACAGTGTATTTGGACAAATTAATTGCACTTATATTAAAACAAAAAATAGGCACCTATTTTATCACCAACTCGAAATCTTCAAGTTGATGCATGATCCACAGTAATTGAGTGCTACAACTTCCTACGGGTATATATTTTGATTCAGTAATTGATAGTGCAATCGCGGTTTGGGTTTTTCTTTGCCAGGATATGAGTGATTTGCCTAGTTGTTGGTATGACTCGCTGGTGCTTTTTCTATCAACTTTGTTAGCTGCAAAGTCTGCATCTGAGTAACCAGTTAGAGAAAATGTAGCAGAGTTGGGATACCGTAGGCCTAGGTCCATGGTTCTGATGAGGTAATGAATTATTCTTTTTACGGTAGTCAGATAAGACTCCTTGGGAGTTGACTGGAACCTTGCACATTTGCATACACTGAACATGATATAAGGTCAACTTACAGTGAGATAGAGTAGAGATCCAATCATACCTTGATACATTTTTTCATCGATATTTTCCCCTTTTTGATCTGCTTCGATGCAGGTGGAAGGGCTCATTGAGTTCCATAGGCCTTTCCATTGTTTAGTCTGAAACGTTTGATCCGCTCCTTTGCATACTTATTTTGACAAATGAAGATGTCCTTATCTGTTTGTCTGATTTGAAGTCCCAAGAAGAAAGTAAGCTCACCCATGAGGCTCATTTCGACTTCTCCCTTCATAATCTAAGAAAAATTTTTGTACAAAGAAGTGTTAGGACTACTAAAAATAATGTCATCAATGTAGATTTGAACAATGAGCAAATTCTAGTTAAATTTTTCAACAAAAAGAGTGGTGTCAATATTTCCCCTTTTAAAACCATTTTAAAGAAGAAACTTCCTAAGGCGCTCATACCAAGCCTTTGGGGCTTGTTTAAGTCCATACAGAGCCTTTGAAAGTTGAAAAACATGATTTGGAGGTGTTGGATCTTCAAACCAAAGGGGTTGTTTGACAAAACCTTTTCTTAATGAACCCATATATAAAAGAACTTTTGACATTCATTTGAAAGAGTTTAAAGCGGTAAAAGGAGGCATATGCAAGTACGATGCAAATAGATTCTAATCTTTCTACCGAAGCAAATATTTTATCATAGTTTATACCTTCTTGCTGAGAGTAGCCTTGGGCAACCAACCTGGCCTTGTTTCTAATAACGTTTCCATTTCCGTCTATTTTGTTCTGAATCATGCATTTGGTTCCAATAACAGAGCAATCAGGTCGTCTTTCAATAAGAGTCCATACCTAATTTTGGTAAAATTGTTCAAGCTCTTCTCTTATGGCCTTTATCCAACAAATATCTTTAAGTACCGCATCAACTTTCTTTGGTTCTAGTTAGGAGACAAGGGCAACTGTGGCTTGTTTTATCAGAGATTCCCTGGTTTGCATCCTGTCAGATATGTTTCCTATGATAAAGTAATTTGGCGCTATGTCTCCATTACCTTGGTACCACAATTTTTTCAGGAAGAGCAGGCGACTTCTTAGGACTGGGCGTTCACTCCTCTATTTGATCAGTGTTGGTAGAGGAAGAGTTTGTAGTGCTTTGAACAGGAGAGTTATCCTTAGGGAGCTGCAAACTTGGGTTAGAATCATCAAAAACAACATGTATAGATTTTGCAGCACTAAGAGTACATTTATTGGAAACTCGAAAAACACAGCAAGAAAGAGAGTAACCTAGAAATATACCTTCGTTGCTCCATGTATCAAACTTACCAAGATTATTCTTACCATTATTGTGGATATAATATTTGCATCAGAAAGGGAAGACGTAGATGATGTTGGGTTTTTTCCCTTTTTAAAGTTCATAAGGAGTCTTCTTGAGAATGGGCTTGATCATGCATCTTTTCAGCGCATGACTAGTTGTACTAACTGCTTCTTGCCTGAAGACCTTGATCTAATAGCATGGTATAAGCAGTATCGTTGAGTGAACGATTCTTCCGTTCTACCACTCCATTTTACTATGGATATCTAGGTGACGAGAAATTCTGAGAGATACTATTATTGTTGAAGAATTCTCCAAAGAGTTTATTTTTAAACTCTCCTCCATGATCTCTATGAATGCTAGTAATAAAGTATCCTGCTTCTCTCTTAATCTTTTTACAAAAAATTCAAAATTTGTAAAGGTTTCATACTTATGAGCTAAAAATATAACCCAGGTAAAACAGGAATAATCATCAAAAATTACGAAAGCATAATGTTTACCGCCAATACTTGCCATTTTTATAGGTCCAAAAAGATCCATGTAAAGCAGTTGTAGTGATTTTGAAGTTCTGATGTTATTTGTGGCTTTGAATGAAGATATGATTTGTTTTCCAAACTTACAGGCTTCATAGGGATGACCTTTTCCGAACATTGATTTGGGAAGGCCAATGAACAAATCTGATCTAGATAGTTTTTTGATTGCATGCATATTGGCATAACAGATTTTCCTATGCCAAATCTATGGATCGTTTGTAATAGCAGTTAGACATGTGAGAGTGGAGAAATCGACATTGTTCAGCACATATTTGTTACCCACACAATCTTTAACAAAGGTAATGTTCTTTGATAGGTTTGAGATAGTGCACTTTATAGCGTTGAAGTGGACATCAAACCCCGCATCACAGAGTTGACTAATACTTAGAAGATTATTCTTTAGACCTTCAACAAAGTAGGCTTCGATGAGATCACATAATGGGCTAATTATAATTGTACCAATACCTTTAACTAGACCTTTTGCATTGTCACGAAACCTGACATACCCTCCATCCAATTTCTTAACATTGTTGAAATTTTCTTTCTTTCTTATCATATGTCTTGAGCACCCGCTATCTATAGCTCACATTCCCTTCTTGTAAGATTTGCTTTGGGGTGACTACATCAAGAAGTAATCAATTTGTTTTAGGTCTCCAATCTTCAATAGGTCCTTGATTGTTAGTTGTAGAGACTTTGTCTCCAAAACCATATTCTTGTTTTAAGAGTTTTACACCTGAAGGATTTTTGACCAACATCACTATAAGTAAAGCAGGTAGGTTTGTTAAAACTGTTATTTTCAAATCACAGGTTTTTGGTTTAATTTTACGAAAAGTTATAGTTAATCAAAAGTGACATTGACCTGATGGTTTTCGAATATTGTTTAAATGCATCTTAACTTCATCAAGCTCCTCTTGAAGTAAGTTGACTTCTACTTGACTTCCTTCAAGAAGAATTTCACAGTTTTTCTTTTTGTTGGAAATTTTGATTTATTCATCAATGTCCATTTTAAGTTCGTCAGTAAGCATATCAATAGTATTTTGAAGGTCATAACATTTAGGACATTTGGAGGTTCTTATGTCACTGGTTTCACCAAGTGCCATGAAGCAGATGTTAATAGTTTCATCTGGATCTTCCTCAGATCCTTCTTCATCACTCCATGCGCCTAGTAACTTCGAGTTGTTTCCTCTGCGGGGATTCTTTCTCCTCAGCTCCAGACAATTTTCGCGAATATGTACTTGCCTTCCAAAGTAGTAGCATCGTTCATCATTTTGCTCATTTTTCCTGGACTCCTTGTTTGAGCATCTGCCTAACTCCTCGCGTGATCAGAGCCATTCCCTCATTATTGGTTTCATCCAGTTCTTTTCCTTAGTGAAAGTTTTTGCTTTGAAGATGACTGACTTTTTCTTGTAATCTTTCTGATATCGTTGGATGTCATTATGCTTATAATCTATAAGGTTTCTATGCAGTTCATCATATGTCATATTTTGCAGATCACTGTCTTCTAGAATCGGACCTTTTGTTTCCTATGCTTTGGGAAAACTTTGACTCAGTTTCCTAACTTGCAGTGAATTGGCATACAATATGCCCAGCGATTTCAGCTAATTAACTGTTTTGCTAAATCTGGAGAACATAGTTTCGACATCTTCATAATCAGCCATTTTGAATAGTTTGTATTCATTGACTAGAGCATTTATCCAAGCCTTCTTAACCTTGATTGTTCCTTCACAAGTTACTTCCAGTTTGTCGCACATCTCCTTTGCCATTTCACAGGTTGATATTTTGTCATACTCAAATCCACTTATAGCACAGTAGAGAAGTCTGATGGCTCTAGCATTTGTCTGTACGACTTCTTGTTGATCTTTGGTAATTTTCCAAAGGATTCTAAATAAACAGGCTTTTTAGCAGATGTGCAAGGAATAGCTTTAGGACCTTTCTTGATTACCAGCCAAGCCTGATAGTCAGTGTATTGAACAAATATTCTGAATTTTTCCTTCCAATGGGAGTAGTACTGACCATTAAAGTAGGGAGGAGGATTTGAGAAGTGACCGTCTTGTAGGATAGCATCCGAAATTTGGTAGTTGGCCATTATGACCTTTTATCACAAGCTGGTAGATTTATGAAGTGATACCTTGCTCTAATACCAATTGATAGTCAAGTTGGGGGTATATTAAAATTTCCTCGGTAGTTGACTGAGTTTGATGAGTAGTCGACTTATTAAGCTACTTAAAAGTAAGATAGAAAATAAAAGAGATATAGTGGTGTATACTGGTTCGGATCACCAATGTGGTGCCTAGTCCAGTCTCCTTGGGTCAGTAGGGTTCCTTTATGGTTCAAGTAAAAAGGTGATTACAAAAGCTATTTCTCTCTTAATCTGATACGCAGATTAGAAATCTTTTTTAACTCCTCTCAAGAAAGACTAGCCTAGAAAATCTCACTCTTTTCCTCTCTTTCTTTACAATTGTTCACACGCAAGAGTACAATTCTTTGTAGAGTAGAATAGTAGAATTTTTTGACCTATATTATTTTCTCAAAAGTACAACTCCACTAAGTCTGGAAAGGGGCTAATATAACATGCTTTCAGACGGAACTAGTCGCTACTGGTTTACATGACCCAAGAGAATTCTTCCAATTAAGGATGTTAGCGAATATCCTTGATCGGGGATACATCCATCTAGATTGGATGCCTTTCCTTCTTTAGTTCTTCAACCATCTCTTGATTTGATTATCTTTTCCTTCTTTAGCTTATCAATCATATTTTGATTGATTGTGTTTCCTTCAGTGATACTTCAACATTATCTTCTTTCCTTTGGTCTGTACATG
Organism: Solanum clarkiae; assembly: GCA_011800125.2. Classification (NCBI taxonomy): domain Eukaryota; kingdom Viridiplantae; phylum Streptophyta; class Magnoliopsida; order Solanales; family Solanaceae; genus Solanum; species Solanum clarkiae. The sequence continues at coordinate 11,844 of JAABOM020060270.1, forward strand.
ATTGTCTTCTTTCCTTTGGAGACTGAGATCTTCCTTTCCTTTTTCCTTTTAGTCCGCATGAGATTGTCTTCCTTCCTTTAGATTTGAGCTCTTCCTTTGGTTTCCTTTTTGATTATCCTGCAAATGAAATCATCAAAATTGATCAGATTCTAACACTTTGATACACACACACA
>JAABOM020060271.1:0-12014 GCA_011800125.2 Solanum clarkiae
TTATCATTTAGCAAATAATTAATGGAGACAACTAAGGTACGCAAACCTATGGTTAACTAAGTTCTTTTGAGGTAAGAGTATAATCAGCTAATTATGTTACCAAAATGATATTGATCCTATGATGCCTACTAGAAAACAGTATAACAGCCAGTAAGGAAAGCTAAAGTGGATCTGAGACAGCATAAATCCACGTCAAGGCAGGTGGCCATTAGTGGTGCTTATGTCTCCGGGAACCTTACCTGCTTGACTTGCTGTTGCTGTTCCGTTGCCCTCTGTTTTTGGTATCAAAGTGTCAACAGTTGCTCCTTCTTTGCTCGGGAATGAAGGATAAATTTTCGAGCAAAGAAAGTTGATGGAGCAGCCGATTTTGTCCGATTGATGAGTTAATATTAGAAAGACCAAATGAACAAAAAAGGATTGTGAAAATATTACGGTCGAGACTTCTGTTTCAAGTTGCCTAGAAGTATTTGGTTATACGTGAATCAGGCCGTGTGTAGTTCTGCATTTAGGAACGATTGAAATTCCTAAAAATAGAAATAACGGTATGGGCTCGAAGTAGGAACGATAGTAGCTTGAATTGGAAAGATTAGAGCATGAGGTGGTATGAGTGATGTGGCACGAATGATGTGGCAATATAGAGTATGAAAATGATTTATATCAAAGCGCAACGATACGGGAATAGAGAATTATGTTTAAGGTCTGAGAGGCATTCGGTATTTGCAATTTCTAATATAACTAAATAAAGCGGTTAGTTCATAAATATAGAAAGTGTATCCAATACAATAAATTCTAAAATAAAAGAAATGACAAGAGTAAATAAGAAATCGTATCTGTTTCGATAAACACATAACTTTTCTTTGAAAGGATTGTACTAATCCAGCTGACTTTCAAAAGACAAAGTGTAATCTTGAATAGATTTGTTAGTATATAAAAAATATAATAATGTGAAAGTAAACATCAATAAATAAATTGATAACTTAAATATCTTATTATAAGGAGGATGAGCCTAAATGTTCTATTATAAGGCAGACAAATCTAAATATACTATTGTAAGGTGGACGAGCCTAAATGTTCTATTATAAGCGAATGAGCCTAAGTGTCCTATTATAAGGCAGACGAACTTGAATGTCCTATTGTAAGGTATACGAGCCTAAATTTTCTATTGTAAGGTAAACGAGCCTAAGTTCCTACTGTAAGGCGGACGAACTTGAATGTTCTATTGTAAGGCGAATGAGCCTGAGTGTCCGATTGTAAGGCGGACGAGCCTGAATGTCCTATTATAATGCGGACGAGCCTGAGCGTTCTATTGTAAGGCGAACGAGCCTGAGTATCCTATTATAAGGTGGACTAACCTGAATGCAATAATATGATTGATGGTAGGCTCAAATGATAGAAGAATTTAATAATTAGAAAGGTTACTTGGTTTGTAGTAGGCCCAATTAATAGTTCTTTCAGTTAGATCTAACAGTAGGCATAGATATTATATGTTCCTGCATTCAAAGAAAAATCATGAGTTCTAAAAAATAAGATGGGATCATACCTTTGTTGTTTTGATTTCCTAGAGTCCAAAATTGCGCTTTATTGTGATGAAATTTTTGAGAGATTCTCAAAAATTTCTGCTCCAACTATGAGTATCTTCACTCCTTGTGTGTTGAAAATGTTGTGTAGTCAAGACTTTTTGAGGGACCTCTAATATTTTGCCCCAATTTGACTTATGTAATATTTATATTCCTGACTCAAATTGTCAGTTAAAAAGGAAGTGATTGTCTTATATTTAACATTAAGGCTTGATTCTGAATCTACATCTCATTAATGTCTAGAAGTTGGACCAATCAACTCTATATTCGATTTGAAGGGATTTGATTGAATTGAGGAACGAAAGAAAAATTTTATTGATAGTAAATGGACCCAATAATGGGCTGCCTACATATCCAAAAAGAAAATCAGGTCAAAAGTAGTTCAAGAGTACAAGAGAAAGAAACAGAATAAAAGATAATTTCTTGGTATATTGTGAGGGCACTTTGCCCACGAAAGTCTTTTCCTCATTAAATTCTTTGATTTGATTTGCGCTTCTTTAGCAAATGTTTGGTAGGATCCCATGAACAGTAATAATATTCATCATAGTTGAGTTGCGATTGTGGTTTGGTGTCCCTTGTTGCACTATCACCTTTCCTTGTTCAATCAAATTTGAATCTTGTTCTTCAATGCTTGACATTCCTCAGTATCATGACCTTGAATATTCGAATGATACAAACAATTCTTAGAAGAATCAAAAGTTGAACAAGAAGATGCAGGGATCCATCTTTTCCTTGGTTTTAAAAGCCCTTGAGCCCATAGCTTTTGAAAAATACTTGTCAATGTCTCGCTCAAGGGAGTAAAAGTACGAGGCTTCCTTGCCTTGTACTGATCTGATAAAGATTGTGTTTGATAAACCTTTGAGAAACTTTTGTAATAGTCAGGATGTGCAGGATGACCTTGTGGGTTGAAAGGCCTAGGGTGCATACCGAATATAGCATGAACTTGTTCAGTATTCTGATTGCATTGTTTTAAAGACGTAGAAGTTGAAACATCCTGTCACACCCCGGGAGAGGACCCAAGACGTGGCCGGCACCCAGAGACTAGTTTTAGTCCCCAAGAGAACCACTTGGCCTCATCACATTCAATCGACAATCTTCTAGTCAGCGGAAGATAAGAAAAATAAATGGTCACATCTCATCATCTAGTCTCAACAATAATGTAGAAAAGGCTAGTAAAAAAAACTAACTCACAATCTGGACAATCAACATTCGATTCTAGTCTATGAAGCCTCTATCACTATTAAGTGGTGTCAATGAAAGACCCATGACTACCTCAAATCAAATAAAAGATAAGCATCTCTAACTCTAAAGCATGATGAAAAATAATGTAATGAATCCTCTGAAGTAGGGGAGGATCACCAATCTATTGAACGCTCAAAGATCCTCAACGATTCGCCTGCTGACGACCTCTATCTTGAGTATCTACATTATAATACGATGCAGTCCAAAAAGGGATGTCAGTACTTGGAATGTACTAGTATGTAAAATAGCTGAGTGAAACCGAAACAGGTATAACAATATAGAAACAATATCAACTCAACATAGAAAGCAATTAACATGCCAAATGCCTATCTAAAGCAAGAATAAAGAGTAGAAAATTGACCCATCAACTCATCAATCAAATCAGACTCGCCTCAGAAGGACTCATCTCAACTCATCTCATCACATCTCATCTCAGAGTACTCAAGGTAGGAACTTTCTAAGAGTTTCTCTTATCTGACCACAATCACTTATGAGCTAGTGATTGAACAACAAGCCGTCGTTGTTGCCACAGCCATCCCATACTTGCCAGGTAGGGGACGAATCGAATCCACTAGGGACCCCAACTATCTGTTAAAGTTAAGTCCTCTATTATTTCAAGGACTCTATCCAAAGGGAACCATAATAAGATGTAATTGTTCTAATCCTCACCAACGCTTGGCTACGTAGTTTGACGAGTGTGAGTTGAACTAACTTTTACTCTTCTAGTGCTCGATACTCCTCCTATGACTCAATGCTCATAAAACAATCCATCCAGTCAACAAATCTCAATTGACTCATCTCAACTCAGCCTTATAAAGTCTTCCATAATTCAATAAAACCAATCAAACCATCTCAATCAACCTCATGGAGGCTAATCTTTCAGTCAGTCTCGTAGAGACTCTAATCATCTTATCAATCAACATCTCAATCAATAGCTCAAGGATTTGAACAATCATTAGGGAACAATCGAATGGACAAATCATTAGAGTTCATTTATAGAAACTCAGGGGACTATCAAGTTCTATAAGCTCATCATCCTTCTCACATCTCAATCTCAAACACAATCACAATCACATTCTCAATCAAGGCTCTAGACTAAACCCCTATCTTCTTTCATGCAATCTTTGAGAAATAATAAGAAGGGTTTATGCAATAATTCATGTTAAACATGCAATTCAAGAGAACAAGATTGTGATAATCATAAACATATGAAAATACATGTAAAAATCATAATCTTTTCAAGAAAATAATCAAGAATCATGCATTTAAACTCAAGAACTTTTAACTCTCATCTAAGACCACCTATGGGGAACATGAGAGAACAATCTCATGCTTTCGTTTAGCCTTCAAATCACCCATCAAGAATTCTCCTTGAATTCTTGAATCTTGCGTTCTTCTTTCTTCTCTCTCAAGCCCTAGCTTTCAAGTGTGGTGAAGAAGGACTTAGAATGGGGTTTTTTATCCTATTTACTCATCAAAATGACCTAAAGGGGTTGTGGGTTAAGTTTAAAAGAGGTGGGGAAAAGTCTAGAATGCCCATCAAAAGATTTAAAATTTTAAACTCTGGTGGAATAGGTCGGGATAACAGGTCCGCGACGCAGACCTGTCGCGCACCTTTGAATTTCAAAAATTCAGTCTCGTCAAAAAATTGAGAAAGAATATATAAGTTGGGTCCGCAATGGGTCCGTGTCCCGGAGCTGTCGCATGCCCTCACTGTTTTGGGTCCGTGATAGGTCCGCGTCGAGCCCTGTCACGTACCTTTACTGTTTCTGATCAATTTTGTAAAAGTACATTTTCAACCCGGTTGCTCCTAAATCGGGGTTGAGACCACTTTTTGACTTGATTTTTCGCGTTGATTACAAATCCGTTCTTAGATTTTCCATCCAAGCTTGGGAAGATGTGTCACGCGCACATCTCTGTTATTTTGGTAATTTTACCGGGTGTTACATCATATCTCTCTTGGGATCATTCGTCCTGAATGATGAGTAAGGGCGGATATCAAGGCAGGAATAGGCTCGAGACTCCTCTAAACATTCAATCTATCAATCTATCTTTCAACTCCTCATTTCTATCAACAATCTCCATTCGGACTTGTGAATCAACAATCAAGAAAAGACAATCAATTTGGTCAAGGATAAGGAATTTACCTTTGGCATTCTCATCCATCGGCATGAATAGATGCAGATATTTTACTTTTCTCTTCCTCAGCTTCCCATGTGGCCTCCTCAATGAGTTGATTCCTCCACAGGACTTTGACCGAGGCTATCTCTTTAGTTCTCAATCTGCGAATCTGGCGATCAAGGATTTGGATCAGAGTTTCTTCGTAGGTCAAACCATCCTTCACTCTGATGCTCTACACAGGGATTACCAAACTAGGATCTCCCAAGCATTTCTTCAACATCGACAGGTGGAACACTGGATGAATACCATCTAACTCAAAAGGCAACCTTAATTCGTAGGCATCCTTCCCAATCCTCTTTACAATCTGATAGAGTCCAATATAACGTGGACTCAATTTACCCTTCCTCCCAAATCTCATGACACCTTTCATAGGTGACACTTTCAAATATACCCAGTCATCCACTTCGAACTCCAAATCTCTCCTCCTTACATTGGTGTAGGATTTCTGGTGACTTTGTCCAATCTTCAATCGCTATCTAATGATCTTAACCTTCTCCATTGCTTGATAGACCAGGTCAGGTCCAATCAACTCCGCTTCTCCAACCTCGAACCACCCAATTGGTGATCTACACCTCCTACCATATAAAGCTTCATAGGGAGCCATCTGGATACTTGCATGATAACTATTGTTATATGTAAACTCAATCAACAGTAGGTGCTTATCCCAATTTCCTTTGAAATCAAGGACGCAGGCTCTCAACATATCTTCTAATGTCTGAATTGTATGCTCTCCTATCCATCGGTCTATGGATGAAAGGTTGTACTCAAATTCACCTTTGTATCCAATCCTTTCTGAAATGATCTCCAAAATTGAGAGGTGAATTGGGCTCCTCTATTCGAGATGATGGACAAGGGCAATCCATGCAACCTCACAATCTCATGGATGTAGATCTTGGGGTACTCCTCTGCAGAGTTGGTTCTTTTAACTGCTAAGAAGTGAGCCGATTTAGTTATCCTATCCACAATCACCCATATCGAATCATGTTGCTTTTGAGACCTTGGTAGACCAGTAACGTAGTCCATATTGATCGTCTCCCACTTCCATTCCAGAATCTCAAAGTTTTGAGCTAATATATATGGCCTTTGGTGCTCAACTTTCATTTACTGATAGTTCGGGCACTTCGAAACAAAATCGCTAATATCACGTTTCATTCCACTCCACCAATAGACTTCTCTCAAATCGTGATACATTTTGATAGAGCCAGGATAAATGGAATACCTAGTGCTATAAGCTTCAACCTTGATTCTATCTCGTATACTATCAACATCTGGGATGCACAATCTACTTTAGTACCTCAACACCCCATCTCCCCCTTTGGAGAAGACCATCACTTTCTGTTTATGGACGGCCTCCTTTAGTTGGAGTAGAACAGAGATCTTGGTCTTGCTTTTTCTTCACCTCTACCACTAAGGATGAAGCAGACCCATTCTGGATATTAACTCCTCCCTCATCATTCTCCTTAAGTTGAACTTCTAATCGAGCTAACTGATGCACTTCTTTAGCTATCTCCTTCTTCCCCTCCTCAATATGGGTCGTGCTACCCATTGACAACCTGTTAAGGGCTTTAGAAACAATGTTAGCTTTTCCTGGATGATAGAGAATGCTCATGTCATAATCCTTGAGCAACTCCAACCATCTTCTCTATCACAGGTTGAGCTCTTTCTGACTAAAGACGTACTGGAAGCTCATGTGGTCCGTGAACACATCTAAATACACTCTATACAAGTAGTGATGCCAGATTTTGAGTGCGAACACCATCGCCGCCAACTCAAGATCATGGTTTGGATAATTCTTTACATGAATCTTAAGTTATCTAGAGGCATAGGCTATCAACTTCCCTCTCTGCATCAACACACATCCCAATCCAACTCTTGAAGCATCGCAATAGATCACAAAATCTTTTGTTCCATTGGGCAAGGTTAGGAATAGTGTAGTAGTCAGTCTAGTCTTTAACTCTTGAAAACTTTTCTCACACTTATCAGATCACTAAAACTTGACATTTTTCTTAGTCAACTTTGTCAATTATGCGGATAAGGAAGAAAATCCCTCAACAAATCGGCGATAGTAGCCTGCCAATCCCAAGAAACTCCTTATGTCGGTTGGAGAGGTTGGTCTGGGCCAATTCTTAACTGCTTCAGTCTTTTGAACATCCACTCGAATACCATCACCAGAGATAATATTGCTTAGGAAAGCCACAGATTTAAGCCAGAGTTCACATTTCAAAAACTTTGCATACAATTCATGGTCCTTAAGGATTTGAAGGACGATTCTGAGATGATTTGCATGCTCCTCTTCATCTCTTGAAGACACCAAAACATCATCAATAAACACAATCACAAACATGTCCAGATACTGTCGGAATACCCTATTCATCAAATTCGTAAAGGCTGCAGGTGCATTCATCAACCCAAAGGACATGACCAAGAACTCAAAATGGCCATATCTAGTCCTAGAGGCTGTCTTTGGAATGTCACATTTTCTTACTTTCAACTTATGGTAACTAGGTCAGAGGTCTATCCTTGAAGTTGGTCAAACAAGTTATCTATCCTTGTTAGAGGATACTTGTTCTTTATGGTGACCTTGTTTAGTTGCCTATAGTCAATAAACATTCTGAGAGACCTATCTTTCTTTCGCATGAATAGGACAGGGGCACCCCAAGGAGAAACACTCGGCCTTATAAAGCCCTTCTCTAACAAATCTTTTAACCACTCCTTCAATTCTTTCAGTTCAGCAGAGGCCATCCTATAAGGTGAAATTGAGATAGGCTGGGTATCAAGAAGACAATCAATGCCGAAATCAATCTCCCTATCAGGAAGGACTCCGGGCAGATCCTCAGGAAACACTTCTGCAAACTCATTCACGATTAGCACTGACTCAAGAGTTGAGAACTCAACATCATCAGACTTAACTCTCACAAGGTGGTAAATACAGCCCTTAGCAATCATCTTTCCGGCTCTATGGTAAGAAATAAACTTTCCTTTAGGTGCTATGGAATCACCTTTCCATTCTAGAACCAGTTCATCTGGAAATTAGAACTTAACGTTTCGGGCTTTACAATCAATGGAGACATAACAGGCGTGGATCTAATTGATACCGAGGATCAAATCGAAATCAGTAATATCTAACTCAATTAGATCAATGATAGTACCCCTATGATGGATGGATACTACACAAGCTCTATAGATTCTCTCTCAGTTCGAATAGACTCACCCACTGGAGTAGAAACATCAAAGGGTTCAAGAAGACTCTCAAGGTTCTATCAAATCTACTGGACACATAAGGAGTTATAAAAGACAATGTGGCATTAGGATCTATCAACACATGACAATCAATAAAAAAGACTCGAATCATACCCGTCACAACATCCGGGAGTTTTCCTGATCATATCGGCTACCCATGGCATACAAACGGTTTGTAGCTCCGCTTGTGCCTGAAGTGGTGCCTCTTTGATTCCCCTTAGCTGGCTGGGCTGGTGCAGAAGATTGAGTCCGATTAGCCCACTTTGGGCGCTCTCTCTGATAGTGGCCTGCTTGGCCACATTTGAAATATATATCACTCTCTTCACGACATCTACCCATATGCAACTTGCCACATATACCAAAGTATGGTTTACCTCGTGAACCTTGAGCCACACTAGCTTGTGACTGAGATCCATGGGCTCTAACATTCTGAGACTTCTGATCATTTCTAACTCTAGGTGCAGGTGCACTAGCAGATGATGGTGCTAGAAATCAATTTCCATTGCCTTTCTTCCCAACCTCATGGTTGAATGTCTTAGCTTTCTTGCTTCTAAACTCTTCTCTATCATGTTGCCTCTCCTCATCAGCTTGTTGCACGAACATCATCAATCTCCTAATATCCATATCACTCACGAGCATTACTCCTCTCCCGTCTCTCTTTGGCCCTCTATTCAACCCATCAACATACATCCTCATCCTCCCCCTCATATCAGCAACCATATCCGGAGCATAGTGGGATAATTGCATGAACTTCAGCCCATACTCTTGTACAGTCATAGAGCCCTATTTCAAGTTCAAAAACTCCCTCACCTTCCCCTTTCTCCTCTCCCTTAGGAAGAAACGTCCCAAGAAAGCTTTCTCGAGCAAAGCCCAAGTCATCATGTGGGCATTCTCCCCTCTACCCTTCTTCCACTGGTCGTACCACAGTCTAGCCACCCTCTTTAGTTGATAAGCAACCAACTCCACTTTATCAGCATCATCCACATACATTACTTTCAACATTTACATAGCTCTCAGTATATTCAGTGGATGCAGACCCTGTGAAATTAGGTGGATTCTTCCTCAAGAATTCCCTGACTCTAGAAGTGTCATGGGCACCCTGTCGGGCCGCTCCTGGGCTCGCAGCAGGTGTTGTGACCACCTGGGCTAGAGTTTGGATAGCCTGGCGAAGCTCAACATTGGAGACCTCATCTTGCGGGGGCTACGCAACAGGGATAGCTTGTTCCATGGGCACCTTATGTCCTTGAGGCTCAGGTAGATTGACATTTTGTCGGGCGAGACTCCCTCTACCTCTGACGGCTCTTCATGATCACAATTCTACAACACGCAAAGCACAAAATAGAATAATACTTTCATAGAGTATAGCTCTATAGAGTATAGAACTTTTATAGAACATTATTAAAGGGAAACAATTCCTAATGTCCTATAGCCTTCTGTTTATCAAGTGTGGTCGACAACACATCTATAAACAAGACTTTACTAGAGACGGCTTCATAGACTCCCTACACTTGAACTCGTGCTCTGATACCAAGTTTGTCATGTCGCGGGAGGGGACCCAAGATATGACTAGCACCCAGAGACTATTGTTAGTCCCTAAGCGAACCACTTGATCTCATCACATTCATTCAATCAACAATCTTCTAGTCAGTAGAAGATAAGAAAAAATAAATGGGCACATCTCATCATCAAGTCTCAACAATAATATAGAAAAAGGCTAGTAAAAATACCAACTCACAATATCGACAATCAACACTCGACTCTAGTCTATGAAACCTCTATCACTATTAAGTGGTGCCAATGACAGACCCATGGCTACCTCAAATCAAATAAAAGATAAGCAAATCTAACTCTAAAGCATGATGAAAAATAAGGTAATGAATCTTCCGAAGTAGGGGAGGCTTACCAATCTGTTGAATGCTCGAAGATCCTCAATGATTTGCCTGCTGACGACTTCTATCATGCGTATCTACATCATAATATGATACAGTCCAAAAGGGGACGTCAGTACTTGGAATGTAATGGTATGTAAAATAGCTGAGTGAAATCGAAACAGGTATAATAATATAGAAACAATATCAACTCAACATATAGAGCAATTAACATACCAAATGCCTATCTAAAGCAAGAAAAAAGAGTAGACAATTGACCCATCAACTCATCAATCAAATTAGACTCACCTCAGAAGGACTCATCTCAACTCATCTCATCACATCTCATCTCAGAGTACTCATGGTAGGAACTTTCTAGGAGTTTCTCTTATCCGACAACAATCACTTATGAGCCAGTGATTGTACAACAAGCCGCCGTTGTTGCCACAATCGTCTCATACTTTCCAGGTAGGGGATGAATCGAATCCACTAGGGACCCCAGCTATATGTTAAAGTTAAGTCCTCTATTGTTTCAGGGACTCTATCCAGAGAAAACTATAATGAGACGTAATAGTTCTAATCCTCACATATGCTTGGCTACGTAGTTTGACGAGTGCGAGTTAGACTAACTCTTACTCTTTCGGTGCTCGATACTCCTCCCATGACTCAATGCTCATAAAACAATCCACCAGTCAATACATCTCAACTCAGCCTTATAAAGACTCTCATCATTAAATCAAACCAATCAAACTATCTCAATCAACCTTATGGAGGATAATCTTTCAGTCAGTCTCATAGAGACTCCAATCATCTAATCAATTAACATCTCAATCAATAGCTCAAGGATTTGAACAATTATTAGGGAACAATCAAATGGACAAAACATTAGAGTTCATTTATGGAAACTCAGGGGACTATCAAGTTCTATCAGTTCATCATCCTTCTCACATCTCAATCTCAAACACAATCATAATCACATTCTCAATCTAGGTTCTAGACTCAACCCCTATCTTCTTTCATGCAATCTTTGAGAAATAATAAGTAGGATTTATGCAATATTTCATGTAAAATATTCAATTCAAGAAAACAAGATTGTGATGATCATAAACATATGAAAATACATGTAAAAATCATAATCTTTTCAAGAAAATAATCAAGAATCATGCATTTAAACTCAAGAACCTTCAACTTTCATCTAAGACCACCTATGGGACACATGAGAGAACAATCTCATGCTTTCGTTTAGTCTTACATAACTGGAATGAAGCTCTTCAAATCACTTGTCAAGAATTCTCCTTGAATTCTCCAGTCTTACGTTCTTCTTTCTTCTCTCTCAAGCCCTAGCTTTCAAGTGTGGTGAAGAAGGACTTAGAATGGAGTTTTTCACCCTATTTACTCATCAAAACGACCTAAAGGGGTCGTGGATTAAGTTTAAAGAGGTGAAAAAAAGTCTAGAATACCCTCAAAAGATTTAAAATTTTAAACTTTGGTGGAACAGGTCAGGATAAGAGGTCCGTGACGCAGACCTGTCACGCACCTGTGAATTTCAAAAATTCAATCCCGTTAAAAAATTGAGAAAATATATAGTGTGTTTCTGCGATAGGTCCGCTCACGGCCCTGTCGCGTACCCTCACTATTTCTGGTCAATTTTGTGAAAATAAATTTTCGATCCCGTTGCTTCTAAATCGGGTCGAGACCTTTTTCTAACTTGATTTTTTGCGCTGATCGTAAATCTGATCTCGGATTTTTCATCTGAGCTTGGGAAGATGTGTCATGCGCACGTCTCCGTTCTAGTGGTATTTTGGCAATTTTTTCGGGTATTACACGTCCTTATTCTTGTCATACCCTTTTTCTCCTCCTTTGTCTTCTTCTCCTTCTCCTCAGTCTGCTCCTCCTTCTTCTCTTT
>JAABOM020060272.1:0-12013 GCA_011800125.2 Solanum clarkiae
TTACAATCAAAACAGCAGAAAATCAACAAAAAGTAAAAACTTACCATGGTGAATCCGAGAAGATCGAAAGGATCTGAGCAGATATTTTTGTGCTTTTTTGGTGCGTATGAGAGAGATGGAGAGCGTAGAGGACTAGAAGAAGACTTGGAGAGATAACAAAAGGCAAATTTGTCTGCCCGAATTCTACCCTTCCTATTCGGTGGATACCACCCCCACCCACCCCGCTACCCTACTAAAATATCATGATGGCGGTCATACTTTTGAAGCTACAGATAGTCGAGCCAATTATTAGACGCCACGTGGTAGATTGAATTGACTGAAATACCCCTTTTAAACTCCTATAGCTATGCAGCTTGCTTGTCCAAAATTTGAAAACAAAAGCGCAAATGGACAAATATACCCTTCAAATTTGTAATTTAAAATAAATATTTCTACAATTTAAAAAAAGAATGACTTAATTTAAATAGGTACAAAATTTAAAAATTTTGTGATTTTAAATAAAAAGTTATATCGAATATATTAAAATATATTTTAATTTTCTGATATTAAATATCTAAGATGAAAAATTTAAATTAAAATATTATCACAAAAAGAATGATCATCTTTTTTAAAAAAATAAAGTCATCCTTAGAAAATACGTATTCTTCTCATAAGAAGTGGTGCATATATATTCTCTTATTCTTTAATAAATAGTGTGTATGTATATTCTAATGGTCTATAAAGTGATGTATATGTACTTTTTTTTTTGTTAACACATTAAGAGAAGTAAGGGCGTGAAATAATTGAACCGGCGAATAAATTAAATTAATAAAAATATTATTGATTTATTATTATTGCGTTATTAGGTTATTAAATTTTTAATAATTTTGAAAAAAAAATTATTGAACTATCGGTTTGATATCGATTTTTATTATTGGGTTATTGAGTAAACCGATAACCTAATACGATTATAATAATTCACTATTTTACCCGTTCATAAATATTAAAATATTAGTAATTTAATAGTAATAGGACACTATAGTAGTACTTTACTTATTTTAATCATTATCGTATTTATGTGATTAGTTGTCCACTCTAATATTTAGTTTTTAACCTTTACTCTTTCGTACTCCGTCAGTTTTTATTAATGCAAATTCTCATAATCATCCTTATCGGGTAAATCGAAAATCGAACCGTTAAGGATTTAAAATCGATAAAAATAATATTATTGATTTGTTATTGATTTAGCATATTTAAAAATCAAAATTTGATAAACCGAATCAATATTATATAAAACCGAACCGAACCGATCAATACACACCCCTAAAGACAAGAATCTTAAAATTATTTTTTTTAGTTTAAATTTCGAATATGTTATGTGGCTTAAAAAGATTATCGTATTTCATTTATTTTTATCCATCTAAATCTTATTCAACTCAAAAATTCTCAAAAGTTTATTTATTTAACTGGATTCAAATCTTTTTTATGACTAAATAAAAAAGGGATTGAGTATTTTCTTATTTGGTCAAAGTATAAAGATGTAAAAAGAGGTGAGATAATTTTTTAAAGCCGCATAATATTTTTTAAATTATAATTTTTATCAATTACGTAAATATAGATATACTAATAAAAAAGATAAATATAAATTATTTATTAAACAACAAGAATATGTATGCACTATTTTATTTACGAAGGATATATTTTCTTCAAATCATAAAGTTAAGGAGAATATTTACCCATTTAAGGAAAAAAGATTTTTAAAAAAAATACTCATTAGCTATTCAACATAAGTGAATTTGATCATTCATTAATTTTTGCTCAAAAATATATTCGCATTAGTTTGGTATTGTTGATCATAAATATAGTTGAAAATTATTTTTAAAGAAAATTGAGAATTCTTGTTTGGCTATATAACTTGTTATTATTTGACAAATATATCTAATACACATTCCAAGATTTTAAGTTATAGAAGAAACTACAATTTAGGGCCAAATTCTAGTATTTGAGAATTTAAAGAAATATTTTTCAACTCTGTGGTTCTAAATTAAAGTTATATCAAATGTATCAAAATATATTTTAATTTTATATCCTTCAATATGTCATATGAAAAACTAAAATTAAATTGTTATCAGAAAGAGAATACAATCATTTTTTAAAATAAATTAAAAAAAATGAGTTCATTCTTTTTAAACAGAGAGAGTACAAATTCTTCATCAAAGAAGTGGTCCGTATATATTCTTATTCTTTATTTAAATAGTGTGTAAATATCCTCACCGCCTACAAAATGATGTGTATATATATTTTTTGTTAACACACTAAAAAGAAAAATCTTAAAATTGATTTTTTTAAAAAAAAATTTCAAAAGTCACGTGGCTTAAAAGAATTACTGTATCTCATTCATTTTTTGTTCATCCAGACCCGATCCAACTAAAAAAAATCTCAAAACATTATTTATTCAGACCAAATTTAAATCTGTTTTATGACTAAGTAAAAGAGAAATTGAATGTTTTCTTATTTGGTCAAAGTTTAAAGGTGTAAAAAAGAGTTGAGATAATTTTTTTTAAAAGCCACGTAATATTTTTTGAAATTGAAAATCAGTATTATAATTTTTTCAATTAAGTAAATATAAATATATTAATAAAACATAAATATACGTCATTTATTAAATGATAGAGATATATATGCAGCACTTTATTTATGTGGGATATATGCTCTCTAAATCATAAAATTAAGGAGAAAATTTACTCATTTCCGATTAAAGATTTAAAATACTCATTAGATATTCAAAATAGGTCAATTTGACCATTCATTGAGTTTTTTTTCTGAAAAATATATTCACATTAGTTAGGTGCCATTTGGCTACAAATATATTTGAAAAATACTTGAAAAGAAAATTAAGAACTAGTATTCGACTTAGAGCTTTTCATTACTTAGACAAATATATGGGGTAAACATCCAGGTTCTTAAATTATAGAAAGAAAAAAAAAACTAGAATTAGGGCCAAATTATAGCACTTTTGAATTTTTAAAATATTAAAATTTATAACACCCATTATTTATAATTTTGAATTAAGTTAATTCCTAGTTGTACAAAATTTATACAGTTACATCTATATTTTATAGAATTTTTATCCAAGCTAGCTCCACGAAAGCACTTCTAATTACAAGTAGTAATAGCAGTTTTTGTATACAAATCAATAAGTGTTTTACTTTTATTTTCTTTCTCTCCTTTCAAACTCACATTAATTGTGTTCGTTGTCATGGATTTTTACGAAACATGTTTATTATAAAATGATGATAAAAACTTATGGTAATTTTAATAATTTTTATAATTTATGAGTATAAATCATATTTAACAAAAAAAAAAGTTAAACATTTCTCTCAAAAACTATGACCAAACTCATAATGAAACTTCACTAAAAATTGATTTATTAAAAATATTTAAAAATTTGTAGTAAATGCTAGCTTAATTAACTCAAAAATACCATTCAATAAGTAGCTAAGAAGTACCTAAGCACTTATTTATTGTTTTAGATATAACAGATAGAAGTGCAATGATCGAATTTGAAACCTTAGATTTTGACTCTATCTGACAAACATATTCATTTCAAGAATTAAAACGGTCTTGACAAATAATTCATTCATAGTATTATTCATCGTTGGTATTATTAAAAAATAAAATCACCTACTTTTTATTCAAAATCGGTTTTGAACACTTCCTTTGAACCATGTGAAATAAGACATTT
The DNA here is from genome assembly GCA_011800125.2 of Solanum clarkiae. NCBI lineage: Eukaryota > Viridiplantae > Streptophyta > Magnoliopsida > Solanales > Solanaceae > Solanum > Solanum clarkiae. The sequence goes on from JAABOM020060272.1 coordinate 3,725, forward strand.
TTGTCTCTCATTTAAAATTTAGGATAAGTGCTCAAATAAAGACTTGGGCAAAAAAAAAAAAAAAGGAAAATAATGAAATTATTTTTATTATTATAAATGATAATTGTAAGAATTTTGAGATCATGGGGCGTCCATGTGGATCGCCAATCCAATCCTTAACTCGACCCGTGAATCTGGTTTAAAAAATAAGATGGTACAGTTAAATGATAACTGCCCAACCTTATCTGAGGATGGACAATTATTGTCCAACTAGGAGAAAGTAATTGTAACTGTTTAACCACTCTCCTATTTTGAGGGTAAGTAGTCGACTCCTGTTGAGAGTGGAAAAGTGAGAAGTTATTTGTCTATCTTTTGAAAACTATTGTATCAGTAAAAATAAAAATTGTGAGAAAATCAAAAAAAGGATTTTGGTCATACATTTATCAACCACATAAGGCATTTAGTTTGTGGACAACGATCCATATTTCTAGTAAACGGAAGTAGATCTGAGGCAAATTTTGTTGATGGCAACAACAATGACTACGACATTAACGAAAAGTATAACTCGTTGTTCTTGCCCTATTAATATTTCTTACAAATGATATCAGAGTATGGCTGGATTAGTCGTAGATTCCGTGTTAAAATGTCTTGATATTTACGAGTTATGAATTTAAGATGAATTTTTGATGATTGGTGATTTTTGATGATTTTTTTTGAAAAGTCAGATTTTGTTTAGGTCCATTTTGACTCTCATTCGATAATTTTTTTAACCTAATTTTTATGTACTCATATTTTACACGTTTTAAGTTTTTCGAAAATATGTTATAATAGAAAATCAGATTAAAAATGAGTAAGATATGCATTTTAAAATTTAGCAGTTTTTTACTGTATTTTTTATGAAAAACTACTACTGATTTTGACGTTTTCAAAACTTTCATGTCAAATATTTTGCTTTAAATTTTTATAATTATAATCTACTGATTTAGGACTTTCCAAAAAAATATTATAATAGGAAATCGAATGAAAAACGAGCGAGATATGATTTTTGGGGGAAAAAAGAATTTTTTTTATAAAAAAACTGTTGTTATTTTTATTAATTTGGATTGTATTGGTTTATTTTCTTGAATATAAATAGAGCAATATTCCATCCTTAAATCCCTGAGTGTGATCTTTTGTTCTCTGCAAAAAATTTGTGTTGTCATTTGTTGAATAGTATATGCCATTTCATTGAATTTCTGATTTCTATTTCATATATGGCTGAATGGGAATACGATCATGTTACTCCAAGTGAGAATAATCTTAATGGAGGAGCAAAAAGAAAAAGGATACAATGCAAGAAGAAAAGATCACTTGTTGATTCTGATTCAGAACCGAAAATAAGAAGTGATTCCATTATGGAACAAAATCGAAATAGAAATATGAGGGCAAAAAGAAGAGAAGGAAAAAATTGCTCACTATTTTCAAGAAAATTAAAATGGATGAGTCAGACTCTTTACTAGACTTCCTTAGAGATTTTAATAAGAAATTGAATAAAACCAAAGAAAAACATATTAGCGTTGAGGATAAAGAAGCCTTAGCCATTTTGTATGATTCTTTACCAATTTTTTTGGAAGCATGAATTTATGAGGGATATGATGAAACAAAGCTAGACAAATCTTTATGGAGATTCGTATTGGCCTAAGGAGTAAAATGAGTCAAGATTACTAGCATATATTTTGTTTGAATTTTTTTTTTGTAATGAATAAGTTGTTTCGTTTTTTTGTCTTGTTTTGACAAATTATGAATTATATTATATCTTTGCTTTTTAAAGCCTTTGATTATTTGATTTATCATGGTATTCTATTATATGAAATTGATCTAAGACTTAGTAATTTTTGTGAATAAGTCTTTATAAATATACATTGAGAAATTAATTTCTAATTTTAGTTAAACATTTGGAACGTAAATGATGATTGGATATTTCAAATACCCTTTCAATTTGACACTATATGTGAAACTATTGTTAGAACTAATTTGCTTAAATGTGTATTCACACATGCCTAATTGATGAGTGAACTTGCATGATTATCTCTTAGTTACAAACATGGCAACAAAAGTATCATTACTGACTTAAACAAAGGCAAGAAACTAAATGGTGATAATTATAATATCAGGAATCATAAGATATGATATGTCTTAGACGAGAAAAATACGCTCAAAGGCATAAACTATGTTCTAAGTCAACTAGAAGAGAGTAACACTGTTCAACACAAGAGAAATCTTGAAACTTGCAAAGCCTGAAAAACGACAGATTCTATTGTACGTCGAATCATTGTAAGCTCTATGATTGATGAAATGATTCCTGGATGTGAGGAATTTCCTAATGCTCATGCGATATGGATGCAATTGCGAGGAACATGTGGGGCACTTTTATGACCCACATAAGATAACTGATTATCAAGTTTGACAGTTTCAAAAGACATCACGATCAAAACATCAAACAACACCTTAGAGTGATGTTAAACATGATAACACAACTTAATAGCAATGGTCACGTTCTGTTTGATGAGCAACAAGTTCAAGCAGTGATCCGGTCCCTTCCCAATAGTTGGGAACATTTGAGGGTTAACCTGATTCAGAATGAAGGTATAAAAATTTTCTGATGTTGAGCGACATGTTAAACTTGAAGATGCACAACTTGATTGTTGCTAAATTTACTACTATTGCCCTTGTGTTTGAATCAAATGGTACAAAATCTTCAGGCTTCAAGAGCAAGAAAAATTGGAAGAAGAAAGAAAAAAGTATAACAACCCATTTTGAGATGAGAAGTCCTATATCGACAAAACACAAGAGAGATGTTGGGTATATAAGTAAAGGACTGGTCTATATACAGTGAGACAAAACACCTTTTGAGGTGAGTCCAAAGGGATAAATCCTTAATGGGCTAGGCCCAAGAGCGGATGATACTTTAAACTATTGGGTCAGATCATTACAGGTAGTATCAGAGCCACTCTTATATCACCCTTGTCGATGTGAATCAGAGTTCAACTGAATTTAGGCGAATTTCGGTGAGGCGGGATAAATCTCAGTATTGAGTCTAGGCGAATCCCATGCGGTGGAAAAAACCTCAGCGAGGACACTGAGTCCATAGAGGGAGTGTATGTAACAACCCATCTTGAGATGAGAAGTCTCACATCGACAAAACATAAAATAGATGCTGGGTATATAAGTAAAGGACTTATATATATATGGTGAGGTGTCTTTTGGGGTGAGCCCAAAGGGATAAATTCGTGATGGGCTATGCGCAAGGGCAGACAATATTGCATAGTGTTGGGAAGCTAAAGAGGATATGAAGGCCAGATATCCTCACCTATTCGTGCCTTCTAATGATGAAATTGATGGTAATAATTCATTTCTATTTCCCAGGTTACTTTTTCATTGTTGAGATGAGTTCTTATCTATGAGTTCATGTTGTTCTTGAGTCTATGAGTATTTAACTATGCATGTTTTTAACTGTATTCGTACCTAATGATGATGTTAGAAATATTCCTTTAATTCTGAATCCTGAGTTAATACTGATTTCTAAAGTATGAGTATTCGAGTACCCAAGTATTTGAGTTCCTTCTTGATAGGTCTCTTAGTTGCTCATCATTCGAGGACGAATGATCCCAAAGGGGAGATATGGTGATACACCATAACTCTATCCTTACATATACCTATGTTCCAAGCCTTATTCTTATAGGTAGGAAGTATATTAGCGTCATAACGTACCTCTAGTACGTAGTCGAGTTCAAAATTTTCTTATAAATTAAGTTTCTAGTATTGGATTGTGCAAAGGTTAACTTTAAATGATCATAACTCTTAGCACACAATGAATTAGATATCCCATGACCTACTAAATGAAAGTCCTTTCAATTAGCATTCCAAGGAATTGATTTTACCTTATTTAGAGTACGGAGTCAAAAGTTATGACCGTTTTACTGAAGACTGCCAGAGCAGAGTGATATTACGAAACCTCTTTACGGGCCATAAATTGAAGTACGACCCATTTGCTAATTTATGAAACAAAGTCTTGAAACTTCGATTTTTGGTTCTAGACTTTACGAACTCATCTGTGGGTCGTATAACCTTCTACGGGTCATATAATGGGCTCATAAAGGTGAACCAGAGACTCCGAAATTGGGCCAAAACTTTACGGAAGGGTCCCTATGGGCCATGAAACTTTCTACAGGCCGTAAATGAACCTGTAGATGATTTTTGATAGCTTTTTAAGAAAGATTATTTTGATTTTTTCTCACCCTTTCAAAATCTAGGATTGGCGTTTTTACACCTAGATAAAGCCCTAAACATGTCAGTTTAATACTTTTATGCTAAATCATTCTCTCAAAACGTAAAAACAAGGTTTCAAAGGAGAAAAGGGCTAGAGTTTGAAGATAAACTTGAGAATTCTTCCCAGATACTTCAAGATTCAAAACTCAAGGTATGTAAGGCTACCCAAAACATGAAATCTACCATGTGCCCCATAACTCGGATTGATGGTGATGTGAGTAAATTGAGTCTCCCACGAATGTTTCTTGAAGTTTTTCATAAATTTTAATGCATATATACATAATCTTGCATAAATTATAGTTTTTATGAAATAAATGCTTGAATTGAATGATGTTGCCATACTACATGAACTCTAGCATGATTTCTTATTAGTTTCACATATTTACTTGTATGAGCATGCATGAGCATAATTTGAGCCTAAATAGTATATGGAATCCCTAAATGCTTTAATTCTACATTTGTCCTCCTAAATTTTATGAGTTTAAATGATGCATGATTGAACCCTTATGAGTCAAGAACTAAACTTAAAAATAATGTAACCAAAAGGGTTAATAGGTGATGTGATGAGTTGAGTTGATAAATGTCCAATGAGACTAGATGAATGAGTTGACCATAGAGTTGATGTCTCAGGAGCATGTTGAGTCTAGGAAGGAGTATTGAGCACCAAATTGAGTAAAAATAAGTCCAACTCGATCTCAATAACTACGTAGCTAGCGTAGAAAATGATTGAACCATAAAATTGAATGCTTCCTATAGTCCCAAAATAAGGACTTTATGTTACTGATTTTGGATCCATTGATGGCTATACATTTGGCGGGATATTGGATGGATATGGTAACGACATCGCTTCGTTATATCATCAATGGCTCACATGTGATGGTTGTGGGTTAGAGAAACTCCCAAATAGGCCTTGATAGTACTCTAAGTGGATGTGACGTAGATGATAAATGAGTTGTCATTGTCTAAATTACTTCTTACTTTAGACTCTTGACATGATGACTGAGTTTCCTATTTCTTGAATTGAGCTATTTGAGTTGATATTATTCTTCCTTTACATATTTCTTTCTACCATTTTACATGTTCGTACATTTCACGTACCGACGTCCATTTGGGCTTGCATCTTTTCATAATGTAGAGACAGGTACTAGCGATCATCAACAGGCCCCTGTTGAGGACCTATTTGCTTTCATCTGATTGATTAGCCCTCCCCTACTCTCGGAGGACATGATGTTTCTTTTCTAGCTTTGAGTTTAGACCTATTTTATTATATTTTTGAGGTAGCCATGGGTCTGTCATTAGCATCACTTAGTCAGATATTTAGATGCTTCATACACTAGACCGTTGATGTGATGTGATGTTAACTTCGACTAGTCTCTTTCACACTAGTCTTATTCGGTTAATGGATAGCTTGTTTGGCCTTTGGCCCTTTTATTATCAATTTTCTTTGCCTTCAGTGAGTATCTTTATTCATGGATATCTTTCGCTACTAGAATGTGATTGAACAAATGTGATGGGGTTGAATAGTTCGCTTGGGGGCTAGCAATATTCTTTGAGTGCTGACCATGCCAAGGATAGCCTCCCTAGGCATGACAAAAAGTAAAGAGACCGAGGAAGGACCCTCTGAGAAAAAACATAAATCAAATTCCAAGAAAGGAAAAAGGTTTTTTAAAAAAAGAGATAAAAATAAAATGAAGTGCTACAATTACCAAGTTCTGGGGCATTTTGCTCGCGAGTGTATTGAGCCGAAAAAGGTAACATCCCTAAACACATCTCTAAGTATTGTATATGCTGCAAACACTTCTTTGCTAACTGAATCTTATCCTATGTAAATTGTAGACTCAGGATTCACCGACCATGTGAATCGAGATCAAGAAGCATTTGTGGAGTTTTGTCGAGTTACACCTAGATCTAGATGGATTTTATGTGGGAAATAATGAAAGACTTGAAGTCAAGAGAATAGACACTTGCAACATTGACTTGTGCGGTGGCCAATCCTTGATGTTGCATGATGTTCTATATGCTCCAGGGATCCAACGAAACATAGCATCAATACTTTTAGATGTTGGTTCTAATTTGTTTTGTAGTCGCAATGGTATAAGAATAATACTAGATCATGTCTTGTATAGTTTTGGACTACGTTATGATCATTTCATCATTTTAGATTGTAATCTTTCAACTTATGACTATTATGTTGATCGTTGTATAATGATATGTTCTTCACGTAATGATGATATAGATGTTGTCAAATGACATGCAAGATTAGGTCACATAGGGTAAAAGCAAATGAATGGCTTGACAAAAGAAGGACATCTAGGTCCTTTATTCAAAATTGAATTAGCAACTTGTGAAAATTATCTTGCTGAAAAGATTACGCTAAAACCATTTGGGAAAGCTAAAAGACTGAGTTCCCACTTCAATTGATTCATTCTGATATTTATGGTTCAATGAATGTGTAGGTAAGATTTGGTGCCACATATTTTCATTACATTTATTAATAATTTTATGTGCTTTAATTATATCTGCTTAATTTCTCATAAATCAGAAGCACTTGAGTGCTTTAAGATAATGAAGTTGAAAATCAATTAGATAAAAGAATAAAGGTTGTGAGAACCGACTGAGGATGTGAATATTTGTCAAATCAATTTGAAGAATTATGTAACGAAAAGGGGCATAATCAGACAATTAACTAGTCCTTACACACCTCAACAAAATGATATGGTTGAAAGAAGGAATAGGACATTATTGTGTCACGACCCAACCCAGGGGTCATGATTAGTGCCGGATTTACAATCATATTAGCTAAGGAATCTACCAAAATTTCGGCAGAATTTCCCTGTTTTACTAATTAACCAAACCTGCAAACAGCAAACCGAGCATACCACAAACGTTTTACACATGTGTATATAGATATATATATATTTATATATATATATATATATACATGGGCCGACAGGGTCACCGCTGCGGTAGAACCGCCAAACAAAAATTTCATATATACGTAATCATATCACCAGTAATGTCGCACACCCACATGTATCCACAGACCTCTATACAATATGAACTGAATCGTAGGACGGGACAGGGCCCCGTCTTACCCTCGAATATACATGGATGCAAAATACATAAGATAAGTATACGTGTATATACCAAAAGATCTACTCCTGAGGCAAGGGAGCACTTCAACGATGGACAGAGATCCTGAGAAGATGGCTCTCTAACCGGTGCGACGGTACCTGCAGGCATGAATGCAGCCCCCGAAGAAAGGGGGTCAGTACGAAATACGTACCGAATATGTAAAGCAGAAAGTACGAAACATATATGAGAGTAATAGTCCAAGTAAAAATATAGGAGTCAAACCTGTATGCAATCATCAAAATAATTCTTTATTTAAAACATCGAAATAGTGCGTACCAGACGGAAATGATGGCGACCTCCAAACTCGCGCCATACCACAGCCTACCACTAGAAGTTTTAAATCTCTAACAACTCCAACACAAGTCCCAACTATAGCCCAAGTGAGCCGAGGCAAACAGCGGCCAAGCACTCACGTCATAGAATAGGTGAACCAGGGCGACAGTGCCAAGCGTTCACGTATCGTAATGCATAAAGGTCATCATGCCTGTTTATTGATCCGAGGCGATGGTGCCACACACTCACGTGAGACGGGGCGAACTCGGCCCAGCACTCACACGTCATGATGCCATCCCAGGCCCAACTCCTTATGTCTCCAAACTAAGCAAAGCCGACCCATGGGCAAACCGACCCGCCGTATCAAACTAACTTCGAAATATATATACATATATATATAATTATACATACGCACAAAATAATCAGCCTGGGAATCGGTGAACGAGGCCAAAAGGGTATAAAGAGAGTCGTGATAATCATATGCATAAAAACTAGTTTCAAAAACTTAGTAATATGTAAAATGTTCATTTTTGAAATCAAGTAGTTATTCTTTTATGAGATTTTGCCAAAGTTGCTCAAATTCACATTTAAAGG